>JAJMEV010000035.1:0-155241 GCA_030574355.1 Kurtzmaniella natalensis | reverse complement strand
AATCGACGTGACCAATGACAACGACGTTAACGTGATTCTTTTCCTTACCCATTTTTGCTGTTAATAAAAGATGATAAAATTCCAAAAAATGAGGGCAAAATCTTTTTCTTAAATTGCCTGACCGGTAGACGCACCAGGGTGAGCATTGCGCATGAGGTGGAAAAGTTTTTTTTCATTCTGTTCTAAAAGGGCAATACCGGTCATAGGGCTTTGCCCTCCAAGCACGTGGGTCGAACAATTTACTATCTACCATCACTATACGCTTATCTAGAGATCAGGAGGAAGGATAGGTAAGATGGGTAAGTACAACGAAATATGGCCATTGGTGTGGAATTAGGCAAATTAAGATGATTGTTTAATTGATCTTTTTGTGATTTTATTTTTGAGTTTTATTAAATTGTTTGGGTTTTATTTGGGTTTTATTTGGGTTTTATTTGGGTTTTATTTGGGCTTTGTTTAGTTTTTGTTTCAGATTATTCTGTACTCGTATTTTATAGGTATGAGCTGTGTCTGAAATGAGAAGCGATATTGTAAAGAATTGATATGGAATGAATTTTACTGCGTCAATTGGACTTAGCGTCCTTAGTTTCGTATCTTATTTCGAAATCATAATTTATATTTTTGTCTCTTCCTGTGTAATTCTGAATACGTCTTAATATTGATTAGTCACCAACAATCTACTACATGTATGTTTTCATTTCATTGTCTTGAATTCTGGGTATACTCATTAGCATTTGCTACTGACCATATCGCCTAAAATGGACTAAGCAGCTTTTTCCTCTTATATGACGGATGTTGCAGCAACATAGCCCGAAGAGGAAAGACCCCGACTATGTCACTTAATCATTTTTATAGTTTAACTTTTATCTTTTACTTCTATCTTTTGCTTACACTTGTTCATTTAATATTTTATTAATGCTAATATTGGTTTGGATGCGTATTTGTTACTTATGTATATATCTGAATAGTCTTGTTATTGCTTAGATCTGGTTCTTCTTCTTTTACTGGGCTGATTCAATTCAATTTGTTCGGACTCATATCCTACCGTTGGTATATCTTCATCCAAAGTAATATCTGGCCCGTCTGTATGCGAGAAAGATGTTCGCCCATTGACTTTGGTTGGACTTCTGCCTACTATTCTACCATAAGTTTGCTTTTTGGACTTTCTAGGCGAGGGAAGCTGGGGTATCCCAGCGGAAGGTTCTGGGGGGTTGGAAGTATTTGGTTCGACTCTATCATTTGGTACATCTTTACTGAATATGCACCAACTAGGATCTGATATACTTGGTATATTCGTAGATCCAGTATATATATATTTCATTAATTCCCAAAGATATGCAATTGTTACTATTGGAATATCCCAGTTCTTGGCAGCGTTAATCTTATTCTTACTTGAAAAAATTGTTACTTCTCCTTTGTAAACTGGACAATCTAAAATGCCTTGATATTTAGTATCAAGTAATTGAGGAGACTTTTTTTTCACCGTATTTTCAAATAAATTAATATTAACAATCAAAAGATCCCTTTTAGAACTCAATGTTTCATGGAATTCATTGTTGGTATACGAAATTAATTTCTGTAAATGCAAAAGCTCTACCCCTGTAAACCCAGTTACAGATATTTTGAGCAGTTTAAGCAGCAGCGCTAAAGTGTTTATATTTAAGCTTGCTTCTGTGTTTATATCAATTGGAACCGGAGGTTTTCCCCATTGGTCCAATGTTAATTTTTCATAAAAAATACTTCGTTCGATAAACCATTCTGTTACTACTTGAATTTTTTGTAATTTGACCAATTCTCTTATCTTTCTAGGTAAAGAATCCCAGTTATTTGCGTCGTTAATATACCTTTTTACTGGTAATAGAAGATACTGAACCAGTGACAACGTTGTAGAGTATTCATTTGTCACAACAGTTCCGCCGTTACGTCCTATAATTCTATGTAAGATTTTACGCTGCATATCTTCAAATTCAGCAATAAAGAAGACCAATCCTGTAAATATTTTGTTGGAAGTATTGCTTCCAGTCTTATGAATTTCCTTTCCGCTCGAATTTGTATGAGATTCATTATCATTTCCATTGTCGTAATCATCTTCGTCTTCTTCTTCTTCGTTCTCAGCCCATAAGCTTTTCTTGCTATTTGTATTTGAAAGTTTAGTACTGCTATTCGCCATAATTGAATCCCAAATGTTTGTGTTTGTTTCTAATTTCTTCAATGTGGTACTTCCATCTTTAGGCTTTAAATCATCCATACCTTTGGATTGGTCTATCTCAACATCGTGTGCTGCTGCTTTACCATCTAGTTCGTCAAAAAGTTTTTCCCAAACTTTACAACCTAAATTATACGATATGGAAGTCCCCAATTGATAATCATCAAGTTTCAAAGAAGCACTACGAATTAATGAATCCCATAACCAGATAGGATGCACTACAGGAATAGACCATTCCAAGGCTTTAGTATATCTCTTACCTCTTTTCTCGGTGGAAATTACACAGGAATTGCTTACAGTCAACAGTTCAGTAATTTTACCACCATTCAGCTCTATAATATTTGCTAATCTCTTTGAGTTATATATATCATGGATAGTGAAAGATAGGTTAAGTTGTGAATGGATAGCTCTGGTTCTGAAAAACTCATCTTTTAGAGTCTTTTGAAGGCCGTCTATCTCGATTCGTGACATGCAAATTACCAACCCATCAAATAATGGCATCATATAATTATCAATACTTAAAAGGTTGGCGTCTTCTTCTCCAGTAAGCCATAATTCATGGATCTTCAGAATGGCATCTGATCGAATGAATTTCACGTCATGACGATATTTGACACAGTAATTATATTTTTCAGTCTTACGATCTCCTACAATCAAGTAATTGACATCACTCATCAAGTCAGAGTAGTGGATACCACCCATGGAAGAGATCTTTTGGGCTAATTGTTCCCTCAATCTAGCTGGGATTGAGGTGCAGCAGAACGCTAGGCCTGCTAACGGACGGTTCATGATTTTGGGGGACTAATACTTCTCTTCTGGTGATAAAATGCAATTTTTCCACTTGCTTCCTTTTCCACTGCGTCTTCTTCCAATGCTATCACTGCCTTCTTCTACAAGTGGGTGTGGATCCAAGGTTAATCTTTTTGATCCTGGTCTAACTATATTGTTTACCTAAACACGCAGAGGGCGATAATGAGAAACTACGCGGCTCGCGTCGCTAAGCGTGTGAAGCTTACGGGAGGGCAGAGGGTAGCAAGCAAGAGATGAACAGAGATGAACAGATATGAACAGAGATAAACAGAGATGAACAGAGAAGAACAAAGATGAACAAAGATGAACAAAGATGAACAAAGATTGTGATAACTTATGGTGATAAATGATTGGGAGCTGGCGAGAGCTGGCGAGAGCTGGTGAGACTGGTGAGAGCTGATGAAAGCTGATGAGAGCCGAGTAGCCAGTAAAGAGTCTGAACAGATGCGGCTTTACTGGGGCTTTACTGGGACATGCAATCATATCATCAGCGTTGCAATTAGTGGGTAAGTACTTTTTCAGTACTGTAAGATAATCAAGTTTACTTGGAAATGGTGAGAATGAGCTAGAATAGACAGTGATCGTGATCAATACTAAGAAACAAGCACGCCATTGGTACTCTTTGTATAAAAGCATTGGAACTTCGGAGGATATATATAGTTATAAGAGTTCTAAATAATATATTTGTAAAGAAAGGTTTAGCTGAGAGTCTTTAGCTGAAAGTCTTAGCTGAAAGCCCTTTTACTTCAGGTGTACTGTTGCTGACTTACTCTATTTCTTTCACCTAATCCATTGACATATTCTCAGTATTTTTCCACAAACTGTCACTTTGATCGCACAAATAGTTAATATTTATTGTAGTAGTGAATGGAAAAAATATTAGTAGCACAACAGATCAGCAGATCATAGTATATCAGAACGGACTAGAGAGTATACAGATAGAGTAAAGTAATACTAGAATAGATGTACCAAAAAGTAGTGTAGAAACCTACGAATATCAGCTAATACCATTTTGTTGCCTAATCTTCAATCTCGTATCCATCTCCCTTGTCCCTTGTACCTCTCCTCTACTGCTCTATCCCCACCGTCTTCTCCCCATGTAAAGCTCAATATTAGTGCGCAGCGTAAAAACCTAGCATACCTTAAAGAGAATACCGAAGAGCATTTAAGGGAGTATTTAATTTTTTTTAAGTGGTTATATCCTCGTTGAAATTATGCAACGACCACTGGATCTTCCGAATACCAGTCGGTTTTATAACCAACAAAGCTCAAAGGATCCGAAAACTTATGCTTATTCTTACGGGAACTCTCAAGTTCTTGTCAACGGTCTGACCGCCCAGTACTCTCCTTTCTTCTATCCTCAAGAGAGACCCAAACAGTCTCAAAGACTGAATGTACCTTTGGATCTTCGTCATTTGCTGAGTAGAATCCAGTATTTAAGGACGAAGGGTAAACATTCCAACGGTAACGGGCACACCAATGACACTAGTCTGACTCCAACTCCAGACTCTAAACCTATTGAAACTTCTGGCATTTCCCCTGTCTCTGACATACAAAACAACGACCCCAATTCTTTCGGTTCGAATTCGATGAATGTTGAATCTTCTGCAACTACTGAATCTTCAGAGGACAACAATCACCAGAGCACCGAAGTCCAAAATAATATCAATGATAATATTAACGATAATGTTAATGATAATACCCATGTTACCAGCCATGAGGATAAGTCTATTCCAGGTAACACCTCTGCATCCCCCACTCCTCTGCATCTTCAAAGTACCAATAGCCATAGCACCAGTTCCAGCTCTAGTTCATCTGAAAGCATCCCCACCTTCAAGCTTACTCGTGAACAATACGCCAACCCTATACTGTTTATAGAAAGTATTAGTGAAATTGGACGCCAGTTTGGGGCCGTTAAATTGGTTCCTCCTGGGACTTTCGACGAAATTCATCATACAAAGCATATGCAAATCAACCCGGACCTCTTTTGGTTTCAAACAAATCGTTTATTGAATAATTTAGATGATGACGAATTGAAAAAACGTTTTGAATTCCATAGTGACCTCATGGCCTTCCATCTGGCAAAAGCTTCAAATAATGGAAGAACAGCCGAAGATACAGAGGAATCGTCTTTGGCCAAGTTGCCTATGATTGATAAGCGTCCTTTGGATTTATATAAACTCTTCCGGTCGGTAATGCTCCGTGGTGGGTTCTTAGAAGTGGTTAATAAGAAACTATGGGCTCAAATTGGCCGTGAATTAGGTTATAGAGGTAAAATCATGACTAGTTTGAGTAGTACACTTAAAAGTACGTACGTTAAGATTTTATTTCCATATGAACAATATCTTCGAAACTCAGAAGATATAAAGTCGAAGAATAAGGTATCCAAAGATTTAAACGAAGAAAAAGAAGAACAAAAGGGCGAGGAAAGAGAAGGTAACCCAATATCAATAGACAATAAGAAAAGAAAGGCAGACGAACTAGCCCCTTTGATAATTGGGTCACCAAGAAGTTTTAAGCGTTCAGTTCGCCTGAAAGCAAGAAAGGGATTTTTACTTAATACATTCGAAAGAGTAGAGCTTAAACAGCTCAATACTATAGTTAGTAAACCTTCACAAGAGCTGACTCCTGAAGTAAAGATAAAGCAGGAAGATGGAAATGAAGCTACGTTAAAAGTGACTCCTCCCACTGTCCCAGACTCATCTAGTAATGATTATGTTGATAAATCTGATGTTAAAATGGAGGTAGAATCAGAATCTACTTCTTCTACACCTACTCCAATGTCTCTGAATAACGTACAAACTTCCGGTGCTGCCACTTCTTCTTCTGGAAAGAAAAAGGGCAGAATCCCAACAAGTAAGAGTTCAGCTATCACCATTCCAATCACTCCAAATTCCCAATTGACTAGTTGGTTAAAATCTCTTTCAGAATGTTCCCCTCAAGATTCTCCACTTTCCACTTCAAACATCAGGATATCTTCAGTTTACTCTCTTCGTCAATTTGTTGAGAAAGATCTTAAATTTCAAGAATACCTTGTTCGTAATCACCCAATGTTTTCCAATAATAAGGAATATTTTTACCAAGTAGACTCGGAACAGTTTGATCAGCTTTTCTGGGAAATAATCAACAATTTTATGAATAGGAATCAAGAATTGAATTTAAGTGGCTGGAATAATAGTTTAGCACTAGAAAATGCAGTTGCCTTATCTACTTATATCTCCGGATCTTCTTTTCCAAGATTAGGCGATGATTTACAGAATGTCAAGTTCCTGTTGGCTAATTTCAGCCTGATTGTAGAAGGTGAAGTAACCAATGGCAATGGGAATACTGGATCTAATTCTAATTCTAATTCTAATTTAAATACAACAAATGGAATCCATTCAGTACTGAAATCTACTGATGACTCTACTTCTGGAAATTTAAAAACGAATAAGCCTCCAAAAACTTCTTCACTTTCTGTAGTGGAAGAAGCATTAGCCCCTTGGAATTTACACAACTTACCAATTCTTCCTAACTCCTTATTTGGTGTCTTGGGAGAAAATGATGTCAACAATCAAGATTTGTACACTCCAACAGTCAATGTAGGTATGACTTTTTCTACAGAAAACTGGCGAACTGAAGATCATTTTTCTTATCTTTGTGATTCCCTTATTTTCGGGGCTCCAAAGAAATGGTATTTTATACCTGAACTGCAATTCGATAGATTTGAAGAATTGGTTAGACTGGTAACTCAACAGGAGTCTAGGATGCATATCAATAATAACAAATGGAACATTAAAGACCTTATGGAAAGTATTCCAGAGCAATGGGAAGTAGATCGGGAAGCAGTTGAATCTCAAATTGAAAACATGGTCTCACCATTTAGTGATTACAATAACAATAGACTTGTTCATTCCAATAACAAATTTCAACTGTTAATAATGCATCAGAAATCTAAGCGCCAATTTGAAAACGATATAGATAGAAATGTTGTTTTGAGTTGTAATCAAGATTGCTTTGTTAGTCCTAAACAATTAGAAGCCCATGGAATTAAATATTTGGAAACTGTACAGCAACCGGGTGAAATTATAATCAAGTTCCCAAAGGTATATTCATCAGCAGTATCTTGGGGTTTAAACTTAAGTGAAGAAGTCAACTTTGCCACACAAAACTGGCTTAGCTATGCCTTAGAAGCAGAAAAATGGCTTAATAAGCAACTACTTTTACCTAATTTCCTGACATTCAAGTTAATCATTAATTTGGCGCAGCTGCTAGAGTCACCACAAGCAGGTCATTTACCACAAGAAATTATGTTTAATTCCAAAGTTTTCGAAAAGGCTTCTGTAATCCTTGAAGACTTGGTTTCAAAAGAAATTGATTTAAGAAACCAGATTAGGAAATTAAACGTAAAAGAAATTGCAATAGATGAAGCTGTGGAATTAGATTCTATTTCTGATGATGATTTAATGAACACATACCCATCTAGAGTTGTTTTATTTGATTCCGAAAAGTCTCAAAAGTTCATTGTCTCTTTGTCAAACTATTTGAATTATGTGGAATCAAATCACCCAACGATTACTGATTCAGCAATAAAAGCAGAGTTACAACTCTTCTGCTCCGATGATAAACTTCGTCACTTTGAAAAGCTTTTGAAAGGCTTTTCAGTTGACTTTAATGAGTGGATGTCAAAGTATGAGGAGTTAATGGCTACAAGCGATTTTCTTCCATTGAAAACATTCAAGCAATTATTTTGGGAAGCTGAAAAAATAAAAGTAGCTACAAATTCTATGGCCTCCCTTCATAGTGAGAATATTAAATTGGATTCAACAGAGTATAGGAAGTTTGAAGAGTACGTCAGAAATTTAGAAGATTTTATCAATTATTCTACATCATTTGTTGACGAATGTCACGTTGTTCTCTCAGTGAAACATCAACAAAGAATAAGAGGCGGAGGTTCACGAAAGAGAGATAAATCTGAGAATGAATCTGTTGACATTAAAGCAGAAAATCCAAAGAAAGAAACTCATATACTCGAAAGACTTATCAAGCTTCTTGACGTTATTCCAACGATCAATTTTGCATGCCCAGAAGCAGATCAAATCATTGAACTTCAAACTGAAATTGAAAACTTCGAAAGAGCCACAAGAAACTTTTTGGAGAGCGGAAAAACTTCCTTACAAGAATTTAATGATTTGATATCTCTTGGGGAATCATTTGGAGTTGAATTACCGTCACTCAAGTTTTTGAAACGAGTTAAGTCAAGAATTCTTTGGTTGAAAGATTTTGCCATAATTAAAAGTGGTGGTGACCCAAGTGATACCAAAGACTTTACATTAAAGGATTTAATACAATTTAGTCTTGAAGGTGAAAATATATTGGGTAGCGAAGATGTTGAAGTGTACAACGAGCTTCAAGAGTTTGTTTCTTTAAGTATTGCCTTTGATTTAGAAGTAAACCAGTTATTAACTTACGAACTGGTAGATGTATTGAACCTTCTGAGATTAGACGACGTTACTAAAAGGTTACAAACTCTGGTTCTCTTTTTATATCAAGAAACATTTGATAAGCTTGTTTTATTAAGCGAAAATTACGAATTGATTTCAAAGCTTCAAGAATTTAAAGTATGTCTTGCTTTAGGGACTTTTGGTAAGTTCAAAGTGAATGAAATAATTCAATTACGAACTGCTATAAATGAATCAGGTTTGCTTTTCAAAAATGATTTTTTCTCTGAACCTTTAGAAAAGACAAGTCTGTGGGTGGAGTCTACCAAGAAGTTATTTAGAGATGATTCCTTTAGAAGTATCTATTTAAGAAGTATTCCATTGAATAGAACGTTACTGAAGAGATTGGAAAATTCTTTAGCCAAACTTGGATACAGTTTTGCAGAAGATGAACAGGATTCATATATCAATTCATCATCATATCTTGCAATTAAAGAACTCGACTTATCTGAAGACAAAGTTCCAATTTATTGTAATTGCAGAGAACCCGAATTTGGTACTATGATTGGCTGTGATATTTGCTCCGAATGGTATCATGTTCACTGTATTCAAGAGTCTGGAAAGTCAGCACTGGAATATGAATCTGCTGATAAATATGCATGTCCCTTGTGTATTCTCTTACAATCTACCATAAACATTGACCAAAATCTTAACATAAAGCCAAGTTTGACTCAATTGAAAAATGCATTAAGGGAAGGAAACAAGTTAATCTTAAAAGCAACAGAAATGGATGACCTTGTAGAGTTTGTTGATCTATGTCAAGTAAAATCTGACTTATATTTGCTGAAATTACAAAGCACGATGTCCAGTGACAACCTGGATGAATTTAAAGCAGATATGATTCGTTTTTACTTGAGGAAGGTATATGGCTCTAGTGTTTTCCTTGACGAATTTTTCATTTCTGGTATTAAGGTTTTCAAAGAATTATTTGGAAATATCCAAAAGGCAAAGAAGGAAGCACTGAAAGCCCAGGAGGAGGAGGAGGAGGAGGAGCTTCGAAAAAGTGAAATGTTCAAAGAAGATATTAAACTGATTACTTCGCAAAAAGCATCCACTGAAAGTGAACCAGCCATTGCAATGGATGTAGACGAATCTGAAAATAAAGTTGATATTGAAGCTGACACTGATTCTGTTAATGAAGCTAAGGTACCTACTTCCACCGATTCAAATAATACTCTGGAAGCTGCCTCATTGGATTTGAAAGGAGTGGAATCTATAATTGATAGTTCAGAAAGCTCAACCCAATTTGATACCACACCAAAGGCAGTTTCAGTTTCAGCTGCAATTTCAATGGAGGTTGATGGCTCCAACTTTAACGGAGGAGGTGTACTTTCAGATTTAGATGGAGATATTCATAGCCAACCCAAAATCAAAGAAACAGTGGAACATGCAAACGGTAACCTACAGGAACAATTTACAAGTATAAAAGAAAACCAAGTAACAGAAAACTTAAAAGTAAAAGACGAAGATGTGGTTCCAGAAGTTACGTACATTCAAATGGAACGCAAGCAATGATAAACGAAGAGAAGCAACCCATTTCCTCATAAAGATAAGATAAGATAAAATAAAATTGAACAAAATTAAAACGATAGATAGATAAATCACCATCATATATTTGCATAATTCGGACTATCCAAAATAGTATGCCATACATTTAATATCTGTAGCTGTTCGTTTTTTTTTTGAACTTTTAGTATATTTTATTTATTTATTTATTTTTTTTATTTAATTTATTTTTTGGTGCTTTTATTTTGAATTTCAAAATTTTGATTTTGCAACCACTTTGATCCACAAGAGATGAACACCGTGGAGATAGAAAGCGGTCTCGATTTGCTCTTGAAGGATTCGTGGGAGACGGTATCTCTGGTAAACGGGGTCCAGTATATTTATATTGGACAAATACTCGATGTGATGAGTCAATTTAAAAAGCAGCTTCTTACAAGCCACGGCCAGATTCTATCTAGTGATGAAGTCGAAACATTGAATCAATTAGAACGTGACAACCCAATTCTGAAAATATCTGGTTACTCTGTGATACTGTACGTGCTTAAATTGACCCAGAAAGGCTCATTATTGGAACTTGTAACTGAAAGATTGGAAATGGATCCCCAGGAAATACACCGGAAGCTCAAGTTGGCTGAAATGGCAGGTTCAATTCAGAAACTGAGACCAAAGTCTTCATCACATGTCGAAGTCAAACAGGAGGATAGTTATTCGATTAAAGACGAGCCTACTGTGTACGGTATATCTTCGATGTACAACGACCAGAACGTTTCTCCGGGACTGAAAGAATACTTGAGTTCTTCCTCCAATAAGTACATGGATTCATTAAACAAATATGGAGAATCATCTTTTCCAGCAAGCTCTTCTAGTATAAGGAAAAACGCGTCACATAACTCTAGATTTTCTAACAGTGCAATTGACAGACCAATATCTTCCTCCAAAAAGGAGGCAACTACATCAATTCCTGTCTACTACAAAACTATGAATACTACTGGTTATAGTAAAATAAATACTGAAACATATCCAGCTTCAGACACCTATTTAGAACGGATTTCTAATGGATTTAAAAGCCATTTTGGTTTCCTTTCCAGTATATTAAAATATGTTCAAAAAATATCGTTCATTAAGCTGGCTCATGATAACGATAGAATTGAAAAGTTGGAGGAAGCATCATGGAAAGTTATGATTTACAACACTTTCTCCCTTGCATTATTTTCGATTTTATCGATAAACATTTTAAAAGTATGCTTTTTTTTTATAACTTCAGTAATTCAAAACATGGTGACAAAGTACTACAGTTATGACTATTATGAATCTGATTCTGAATCGATTTACATTGTCTGGTGGAAGGAGTTTCCCATTGTAGAATATTGGGTTTATGAAATTAATAATTGGATGGAAGATATATTAGCAATTTGAAGGAAGAACGGAATTAAACATTATATAGATAATAAATATAGGATTAATATTAGAAATGTTAAAAAGGAAAATTACAAGTTACTATTACATTTTTGGAAACCAAATTTTATATTACATTATATATGTGGAACCCAATTAGTTCATTTGCTTAACCAAAGCGTTGATGAATTCTTCTCTGTTACCGGAGTCACCACCTTGGATAAAGTGTTGGAACTTTCTAGTTCTGAAACCACCAGTTGGGTTAGAGAGCTTGAATGGCCACAAGAAGTTGTTAACTTGCTTGAAGTTTGGACCAACAGTGTAGATTTCGTGGATCAAGTCTTCAATAGACAAGATACCGTACTTACCGAGAGCAGCTTCAATGATAGCGTTGTCGGAAAGAGCAATTCTTTGCTTGTTGACCTTACCGAAACCTCTCTTGTAGACGAGCTTTCTGATGGTAGCCAAAGATGGGTAACCGTAAGCAATGTATGGTTCAGCCAACTTGATCAATTCAGCGGTAGCCTTGGTCAATCTGACAAAAACACCAGCGTTAATTTGGGTCAAACGCAATAATTGCAAAACCTTTCTTGGCTTTGGAGAGATCTTGTTAATACCCTTGATTCTGACAATGAAAACCAACTTGTCTTGGGCATCAACGTAGTAAGAACCGTTAGCCTTGGCATCACGCTTGGCCTTGATGACAGAACGTTCAGCTTCGATGTATTCCTTGTTGTAAGAAGCAGCACGGTCAAAGATGATTTGACGCTTTTCCTTGTTAGCCTGTTTAATGTTAGTACTAGAAAGTAAAAAAATAATAATTAAGGGTTTTATTTCTTTAAAGATTCTATTGATTCAACAATTATGAATTCTCAGTCCCGAAAGATGGTTAACTGAATGACAACACCGCCGAAGCTAGCCAATACGTGGTAAAATTTTCATCTTCAAATCCATAATAGTAAATCAATAACAATCAAAGAAAAAAAGTTTTCATCGATAAAATACATACAGCCTTACGAGCCTTAGCTTCAGCAGCACGCTTTTCAATAGCCTTGGCGTCAGTCTTGGACTTCTTGATAAGAGATTCTGGTTTCAAAGTACTGTGAATGTTAGTATAAGCGAAATTACAACAAATGAATAAATTTTCATATTCATAAGAAAGATCGCTTGACTTCTTTTTCTCTCCCCTAAGGTGTTTCATCACATTGATGCTGTGGTGCCGGAAAGGCATGCCACATGGTAATACTAGAACTGAACCGCCACGTTCATTCTACACCACATCAATAAATGTAATGAATTAAACTCAGAGGAAAGAAGATTTAGTCAAGCATTGGCACTGAAGAATTTTTCTTTTGTCTTGTGAACAACTGCAAGCAAAATCTAGCTTTCCCAAGGTCTACTGAAGACAAATGGGCTTATTGAAGATGCCATGCTCCAGGTAATAGTTATATTGGCCTTGTTATTCACCATTCAGATGGCCATCTCATCTAATGTTAATGGTATATGTTACATACGTAGCCATTTTGAGTGATGTGAAGAGAAGAAATGAAATGAAAAACGTCAATGAAAAATTATAGTAGACGAAAATGCGAAGAGCGAAACTCACAGTCACATGATGATCTAGGGCTCAGACCTGATGAATAATATGCAGGTCAAACAGCTCTAATGGGAAATGTAATTGCGACATACGCAGGACTCTCCCAAGTAGAATCTACTACAGCATGGGGTTTAGGAATGAGGTTTGGGGTCAAGAATAGCTTAGCTAGAATCAATCAATATCAGAATGTATTAAATATAATTTGACAATGAGCAATAAATTGGCAGATGGAGGGATATAAACAAATAATGATGAGCTAAAAGAAAAAAAGATACTTTTCTGAAAGGGACATATTCTTGTATGAACGATTGTAACCTGAGTTTCACAAGAAGGCTCAAATAGTAACGGTGTAGCTGAGAGTATGATACAAAAAAATATGAATGTATGCGTATGTATATACATAAATGAGCAGAGAATTTATGCCTGTATTGAGGTATTAAGTATACTAATGTTAGCTCAGCTACTGTTATTTAATTAAATTTACTGAAGTAGATTTCCCAAACCTTGAAATATATGTAGTTTTTTTCATCTGTTTCTATGATCTGTTTCCTTTTATGTCTACGAATTGGTCGTACTACACCACACACTCACATCCTCTCTTACAAAAGCGTATCTATTTCTTCTCAGTCTAGTTAAGTGGTCTGTTAAGAGGAGCGCACACTTCTCATATGGATGTAGGACCCTATTATTGTAATTACCCGGACATCACCAAAATCAGTTAAAAGAAAATGATTGTTTGCAGTAAATTTTTCTTCTCTATACAATGTCTTTTTGTAGGAGCCCATTAGAGTCACGGGTTGCATGACTTCCTCCACATGTAATCGATAACTGCTTTGCAGTTTTATCGTGCTCGGTGCTTCCTTAGATGAATAGTTTTTACCAGCCTAGCTTTGTCATGTCGTACTTTCTAGAACGACTATGCGGTTCTAAACTTACATTCCTTTAAACATGGAAACCCTTAAATTTATTGTAAGAATATCTTTTTGTAATAAGTAAAAAAAATTATCTTAAGTAAGATGGAAGTGTTGAGAGTAGAATAGCAAACTTCGTAAATGGGTACTTTTCTACTTAGTTCTAGTTAGAGGCACGTCTGGGCTACTTGCTAACGAACTACACTACGTGCTCATAGAGGTAAAGGATTGATCTTGAATACTCATAATAAGAATTAGATGAAATACTACTCGTGAATAGGCATGACCTTGAATCTAACCTTTTATTATATGTATCTATCTATATTTAGGTCCCTTTTTTTTTGCCATTATCTCCCCTTAGCATTACTTCTACCTACTTGAACTTCGTTTCCAACATTTCAGCATCAATCTTGCCAAGTTCCCTTTGCTTTAACTTCAATTCTAACAACTTAACTTTGGGGCAGCATACACTTTTCGCATCTCCGCCATTGGTCTCGTAGAAGTTTTTACAACAAAGATATAATGCATCTATGACTTTGGTACACTTGCTCTCGTTGTAGTTATTCTTGGCCAAGCAATCTTGAATTGCACAGGCCTGGGGTTTACAAGTGTCTGACATAGTATTCCAGTGTTAAATGATTGTAGCTTCAGCTTATCTATATTTTTGTGATAAAATCCATTTCTGTGAGAAATTCCACTAAAATAAGTATATTCGCAAATGGGAGGGAAAAGGTAAATTAAACTAAAAGCAATGATTAGATCCACTTATTCTTCTACAAATATTTATAAATAAGAGCAAAATATGATAAAAGTGTGGTAACCAGCTACCATTTAATATGAATGAAAATTTACAAATTATATTATATCTTTTCTTCTTCTTCTTCTACTTCCTACATTTCCATTATAAGTTCATTAATTTCATGCATTCACCTCTTAAGTATATTTCCAAACTACTTCTAACTCTCTTCATACGCATCCAAGTCAGTATGGTAATCGTCTTCATCAAGTTCACTAGGTTCGTATATAACTAAAGGCTCAAATTGATTATTGGTTGCTTGCTGTTTCTTAGTTGCCCGTGCCTTATATATGTAGAAAGTTGCAAAACCAGAAAATACTGAAGCTAAAATCGCCATAATACCCCATCGAGATAAATTCCATCTTAATGTTTCAATTTCAGATCTCATTAATGATATAAGTTCTGTGGTGATTTTATGATTAGTTTCCTGTATTGTTAAATATATTTTCTTGGAATTTAAAGTATTTTCCAGTTTTTGATCATTCATTGCAATATGAGTCTCATTCTTCATTTGAAGAAAATCATTATTTAATTCATCACTAATAGCAGTAAAATCTCTTTCTAAAATATGTGTTAAAGCGATTAATTCATTTATATGTTGCTCTCTAGATCTTGTAGAATCAACCCGTAATTCTTCTTGTGCACTTTCAAATAAATATTTCTCGTTCTCCAATTCATATATTTGTTCATACTTTTCTGCTAATTTAGAAGCTTTAGTATTAATTTGAACAATAATGAAATTCATAAGAGAATTGGCTTGCTTTTCTGTAAAACCGGCATTGACTAACTCGATATAAACTTCATATGTATCAAGATATGGTTCCATCCCATCGAATATAGTAGTCAAATATCCTTCTGCGTCATCTTCTATCTCTTGTGATTCACCATTATTTACTTCACTACTTTCAGTTGTATCCTTCGCAGATTCTGTATTCAATTCAGCAGGTTTTTTATCAAGACTTGTTTGCAACTTATTTTCTTCCATCGTACTTCCTGGCTTATTTCCACTCGAAACTTCTGAATTATTTGGAGATAAGTTATTTTGGGGGTTGGCAGTACCAGCTTTCACAACTTCCCCACCCGACAGCACCGGTTGTATCTTGTTTGAAACATTCAGTGTTTGAGCATTATTTATTATGCTAGCCGTGTCATCTTTCAAATTCTTGTTGTTAAAATGCTGTATACTTTTAGAAAATGGACGAGTGTGGATATTTTGACGTAGGCAATTTTGTTGCCACGAAACTTGTTTAAAAGGAGCTCTTGATATATAATTGTAATAAGCGCTTACACTAGCAGCAACATTATGTCTGAGAAATTTGTACCCTACCATATCATTTCGGTACATCAACCCTATATCGAATTATTATTACTGGATTAATCAAAAAAAAAAAGATAAACTCTTACCTAGAAGATGTTTGAACGGCTATAATGAGATTGATAAAAGATTTAATTTTATACACTTGTGACTCTCATAAAAAACAGGTAAAGGGAAGCGAGCTCCCATATTCCAAATATAAAAAAATAAACAACGTACACGCCAAACTTCCTCAGACAAAATGATTCTCGAACCTTTTAGTTAGATGGAAACCACACGTGACTTTTTATTAACAGCCTAGCTCAAGACAACTAGATATTCTTAATCAGAAGACCGCCTCTTGATCTACTCAAAAAATAAGTGGTCATTTGATCTTACTATTTGTAGAATAGTAGTGTAATGCTTTCATGTAAGAACGGAAATTATGCTTATGAGTGGTTGCATAACAATAAACTTCTTTCCCATCAGCATAAGTTTGTGGTTCCAATTTCAACGTAGAAATGAATTTATCAGTATGGAATTGTGAAGTGGCCCTTCCCAATTCAACTAAAAGCTCTGGTAGCTTTGAAATTATCAACCAAACCGCCTCCAACTCTTCAACACTATCAAATGGGAAACTAAGGATTCTACTATCGCTCAAATATATGTGATAGGTCTCAATATCTTCAATTTCTGTGGCCGCTTGGGCTTGGCCCACGTTAATAGGAATATCAAATGTAGACTGTGTATACATTTCGGTTAATCTAATATTTTTTGGAAGTAAATGTATCAATGAAGTAGATACTTCAATTTCAATAGCATCTTTGATTCTTTGAACCCAGAAGGGTTGAATTTCTCCTGATACAGATATCAATTCCTCAGTAAAATCCTTCCATAATACTGCGGTTTTTTCATAAATTATGATAGACTTGATATTAAGTAAAATATTCCAATGAATAAATGATGCCAATTCATTCAAAAGTCTGATCTTTTCTGCTTCTAAATGAACCAACTCTTCCGAACGACTTTCTATATCTTCAATAGATGAATCTTTAATTGGAAAAAGCGGCCCCTTATTTACTTGAAATATAGCACCCACGTATTGTGGTAAACCATGAGGTGCTAAATAGTAGTTTAAAGTTGAGAAGGATGAAAACTGAATTTCAGCAAATCTTTTCACCGTTTTATATGGAATCATTATTGCATTTAGATACCCTGGATTTTCAGACCGCTCCAATCGTAAACACGAATTAAAAAGAGTAATCCCTTCCCATAGCAGAGTAATACTAGGAGATATAACGCCGTATAAGTAGAGCAATATAGTAAGGAGAATTCTCAGCAAATGAATTAACAATAAATTTGAAGTCGATACACCGTCGTCAGTAATTTCCACAGATCTTTTAAAATAGTTGCTATTGGATGTAAAGAACCTGGTGTTACTTAACCCTGAAACATCCCGAATAGCTGCGGAAATATCATCTCTACCGTTTAATCTATCCATATTGATAATAAGTTAAATAAAAGGAATATGTCAAATTATAATCAAGATCTAAAATACATATAAAAAGTGTAATAATTCTTAACCAAAAGTTGATGAGAACAGGAGTTTTCAGAAATTTTGGATTTTGGCTGCAAAAAAACCCCTCTTTCGGTTAAATTTCTTGCGTGTCACACGTAATTTGAGAAACGTTAGACAAATAAAATCGCTACTAAAATGTACTGGGTAAATAAACGCATTTTTCGTGAATATCAGATCCAAAGAAACTCATATAGCTAACTAGGTAGTGTACTATCAATTATCAAAGTGTACAACCAAATGCACTGACGAAACTTGGGTCAGTTAATTAAATTATACGAGGAAAAACAGATTAAAGTTTACAATAAGGAAGTTATTTGTACAGAGGCTCACCTTATTTGTCTCATGTTCCAGCTAGAAAATATTTCGGTGAGAATCACTTGATAAGGAACAAATACCGAAAAAAAGGGTTTATGGTTGATTTTAATGTTATGCACCCACCTGCCCTTATATTTAATCGGACGGAAAAAAAGTGAAACATCTTCAAACCATAATCCTTACCAGTGAGGTGACATCACGTTATAAACTTAGATACAATTATAAAATTATGGCTCACACAAACTTATGGACAGTCAAATATACTACTTTTTTAGAAAATAAACAAAAACAAACAGTAAAATCATGTCCACCTTAGTGGCATTTTGGCACATTATTTCACCAAGCGTTTTTCATACGTTAAGAGTGCAATCATTTGTAGAGGTGCATTTCAAAAATATTGTTAAAGCATACTATTCTGCAAGAACATAGAAAAATTAGTGGTTTATTATTTATTAACTACCAATAACAAAAACTTAGCTATATAAAACCCTGTAAATCTTCTTTATAATATCTTGTTTGCCGCTAGGAGGTAAATGTTTCTTTGAAATACAAAAGCTCACCTTCGTTTAACCGTTACTTCTTTTAATCATCTCCAATTTCAAATAATTCCTTCAAGAAAAGACAAAAAACAAATTACACCTATTCACATTAATATTAACATTAAAAAGTAAAAGCAATAATGATATCAAAAGTATTTGACTCAAATTTGAGCCAGATATTACCGCAAGCCAAATACTACATATCTATATCGAGTTGTTTAAGACGTTAAGTTCTCTTATTTATGTGTGTATCCGTTGTCTTGATATACATGAGTTCTACTAAAACCGAAGTTCATAAAACTATTATATCTTAATTGACTGGTGGTAGAATTTTCCTGAATGAACCTTCAGATTACATAAATTATCTTTCTGACGATGACTACAATTTTGTAGTACTTCAAGAACATAACAACAATCTGCCTTTAAGAAAAGAAAACTCAACTAGTCAGTTTTGGAGATCAATAAATTCTGAAACTTCCAAGAAAATTAATTATGATATTCATTATATTAATGAATACGATTATAACACACTTATTGATTACAAAGAAAGGCAAATGATCAAAGAACTTAATGCCCTGGGTGACGATAGACTTGTTTATGATATAAAATTTAAAGAAAGTTTTTCAAAATTTTTCACTACAATCTTTGATCAAGCAGATGGATGCAAGCCAATAATTGACGAGATCAATAATGGTCAACATTACCCCAATAAAGACGGGAAGATTCCAGTCTATGGAGGTCACCTCCGAGAGAACTACCTTGAAGAACCAGTCAAAACTAAAGAATATTTAAGTAAGTGGTTGCAACTCGATCCCGACGAAAAAATTCATTTGAAAGCTCACACCATTGTTGTACAAGTCGAATGTTATCTGATTTCCCACAAGAATTATACAACCACTCAAAGTATAATAATTTTATGAAAGGTGACGGAATAGTGTATTAAGGTGGCAAGAAATATTTCCAGTTAATTCTCCTTCTGCTTAAAACCTTAAGAGATTCCGGATCTGTACTCCCAGTAGAAATTCTTATCCCAAGCAGGGAAGAGAATAATGAATTACTTTGTGAAGAAATATTTCCAAGCTTTAATGCCGAATGCAAATTCATGAGTGAATATATGCCCAAGGAAAAAATTAGGTCCATTACAGGCTTTCAACTTAAAAATATAGCCATTTTGATTTCTTCATTTAGAAGAATTTTGTACTTGGATCTGGACAACTTACCCTTAAAAAACGTTGACTCTTATTTTGTAAATGCTCCATTCAAAAACCATCACCTAGTTATCTGGCCAGATATTTGGTGTCGTCTGACCCTGCCTGATTTCTATGCAATTGCTCAAATTTAAGTAAATGAATACAATAAACTAGAAACTCCTATTTCTCTGGAAACCCCCAAGGATTAGGAAAACATCCTTCATATCATGATTGTGATGGTGCTATTCCAGAAGCATCACTGGAAACGGGACAATTACTTATCGATAAGAAAATTCATATAAAAACGTTATTGTTATGCTTTTATTATAATTTACATGGTCCCAAATATTTCTATCCACTTTTATCCCAAGGTGCAGCCGGTGAAGGTGACAAAGAAACATTCAAAGCAGCAGCCCATAAATTAAAGCTACCATATTATCAAGTTCAAGAGTTTAATCGAGAATTTGGTCCTTTAAATGACAAAAACAATAGAGAGTATTTTGCTATGGGTCAATATGATCCTATTATTGATTATATTCAAAACCCAAATGTTCCAGAAGAGCGCCCTGAAAGCCTCAAGTCCCCTGATATTGACTACTCCGGTAACATAAAGCCAATATTTGCTGATAATTCTGAGGATAAAACCAGAAATAATTATAAATTCCATTTATATAGATCTCTGCAACTTGCGTTTCTACACGCCAATTGGCCCAAATTGAATGCAAAGATCTTTTTCTTAGAAAATGGCAGGGGCAGAGGAGCCATGGATA
Source organism: Kurtzmaniella natalensis (assembly GCA_030574355.1). Taxonomy (NCBI): domain Eukaryota; kingdom Fungi; phylum Ascomycota; class Pichiomycetes; order Serinales; family Debaryomycetaceae; genus Kurtzmaniella; species Kurtzmaniella natalensis. The sequence continues at coordinate 134,853 of JAJMEV010000035.1, read as the reverse complement.
ATGGAAATAGAAGAAGAGTATATCCTGATTTAAAAAAGGAATTAAATGGATTTGACTTTGAATTAAATATTATGGAAAATTTACACTGGATGTTTTGTCGAATGAAAATAAAATTTGACGAATCCAAAGATGAAGCCAAAAGGATTTGTGAACAATTGGTCGAAGAAATCAAATTCTTGAAGAGCCTGGTCCTGGACAATTTTTAGTGTTGGTAAGACATTTAAGTAGCCTCTAATTTCATTTATCATTTATCATGTATTAATGTAGAAAATAGAAAAACAACAACGATTTATAGTAAAACCATACCTTACTTTTATAACTTTGCTTCAGTTCTTTTCAATTTCGCTTCAAATTCCTTTAATGCTTTAAGATTGGTATGCATTCCACCACAAACCACAATTACAACGATATCATCCTTTGATAAGTTTTCAAGTTTCTGTAAGATATCAAGTTTATTGTAAACAACCGAAACTGCAGCACCACAAGCAGGCTCCACAACAATCCCTGTTTGTTTGTAATGTCTAATAAGTCCCTTGACCGTTTCAACATCATCTATAGCTTCAAGATTTGCCTTGTAACTATTTGGATCGAGATAGTACTCAAGTGATTTTTTAGATAAATATGAAACTGCTAATGAGGTGGCTACGGAATTAACACTTTTCAATTGAACAATTTGACCTGCTTTAACAGATTCTGTCATGGTAGGTGCTTCTTTTGCTTCTATTAATAATAGTTGAGTAATTTTTGTATCAAAATTATTCCGTTCAAGTCCTTGAACTATACCATTGTAAAGACCACCACCGCCAACAGAACATACCAACTGTTTAACCTTTGAAAGTTGATCTGGTCCCAATTGTTCAGCAATCTCATCAACCATTGAAGCATGTCCTTCCCAAACTAAAGGATCATTGAATGCATGTGCTAAAATTAGATATGTCGATGATGGGAATCCTGGAACAAGGACATTTTTAAGATGTTGTTCAGCTTCATAGATTGTATTACCAACTACCACCACTTTAGCCAGATACGATTTTAAAGTTTCTACTATCTCCTTCTTAGAGACTGTTGGTAATACTACAGTACATCCAATCCCATAATACCTAGCAGCATAAGCAGCAGCTAAACCAGCGTTCCCACCTGAGCATAATACCACTTCGATATTTTTAGCGCCTTCGCTTCTGGCTTTTTCAATATTGATCCTTACTTGATTTCCTAAACCTCTGATTTTAAAACTTCCAGATGGTTGTTCCCATTCATTTTTGAAAAATACACGACATGGCAATTCATATGGTAATTTGTGGGTAACTTCTTCAAGGGTTGTTTTAATATGTGGTGGTGGTGGAAGTGGTGATTGTGATGCAGCATCAACTTGGACTTCGGTAGTCATCATGCAGTCTATTTATTTTAACTTTAATTTCTGCAGAGAACTTTAATCAACTAGCTAGGTAATCTAATAATAGCGACCGATAATCAGGCAAAAACAAAATACTTTAAAAGATACTGATCTATATAAAATTCGTTATGAAGGTAAAATGTCTTTTCTTATATAATCCTAAGTAGATAACGGCGGTCGCATCCCTCTGGGGTCTAACAACCTGCACCCAAACTTGTATTGTTATTTTTGTTTGGAGCGGCATCTCCAGTGACTCCGAATACCGCCTTTTTTGGGTATGCTTACCGGTACTACCCCTTATCTTTGACTCAGTTCTTGACTCAGTTTAGACTGAACTTGCCGAAACAAGCGCTTTCTAGCAGGCATTTCAGAGCCCTTAGAACACTTTTTAGCTTCTTATGACTCGGTCAGCTAGCGCCCTGTGTGGCTTTTTTTAGCCTTCTAGTAGTTTCGGTAGTTTATGTCCTAAAAACTAAGGGTGTGGTTTCACTACTCCTCTTTGTTGAATGGGAAAATATGTCGTAATATACCTCCTTGTGTCACAGATCTTACCCTTGCCTTGGAGCTCAACGGTTTTGATTACTTTTTTTCATTTTATTTTTTGCTTTTTTGTGCACGTGACACAATATGCAACCATCCCACGTTCCACTGGAAAAGGGTAATCAAACTCCAACGTTCTTGAATTCATATAGTACGTATATAAATAATGCCATCTCCAATATTGGTATCCCAACCTTCTCCAAGCTTATCATTATTGGCAATATATCGTGGGATTCAACTTGGAATTATTGGTGTTTTCCAGGGGTTAAAAAATGAGCTATTATCTAGAACTAGAGGAGAGTTGATAACGATAGCTAAGACCATATTAAAACATACTTTCATAATCCAAAGTTTGGTTTGGATCATTATTGTAGGAATTAAGATTTCAGTTAATGCAACCGAGTGGATGACTGGAATCACGTTTGATAGACATACTCATACATTCTATATAATTATCAATAAAATAATTAATTTGAACTTTCTCTTGATAGTTTTAAGCAACATCATCATTAACCATCAGATATCAGATATGCTTATCATTAGACTGTTGGGATTCTTCAAGCCCGAGTTCTCTAAAAATTTCAAAAATTTGGAGAGACAACAGTTAAGAACTAGCTTTTATGGCTTTAGTAGAGGTTATAAGGTATCGAAAGCAGTTCTATTAATATTAACTGGAACTAACCAAAAGTCATTCAATCACGATGGGCTTATCAACTGTCTAAACTATTTAAAGAGGTACTTATCTTTAATCATCTTCAATTCATTTGTCTGCTGTATCCCAAATTTTGTTCACCAAACGATAGGAACTTTTATTATTGGGCTCTTGATATTTCAAAATTTAATAAGGGTCACTGATATGTGGAGTGCTGTTTTATTTACTTTTATTCTCTCTAAATTACCATTTGACTATAGCGTTTCATTGGTTTTATGCTTTGCAGAATGCAACGTGTATATGTACGATTTGCTTTCACCTTTCTTCATGAGAGTCAAATTTACCGGCAGTGAAAGTCGAAGTTGGATCAGATCAAGAGAAGGAGTGCTATTTGGTTTCACTCTTTGCTTTTACTTTTTAATTCTTCGGTTCCCCATCTTAGGTGTCATTATCATTCGACTTTCAGAAATCAGTTTAGGATACTTATTGACAAAGTTATCTGAAATACCACCGTCAAACCCCTCCCAATTGGTGACTTGGTCTTCTACCCAGATTATATGGAATAAAGAAAAAGAATCCAGGGTCCTCAATGGCGATTTTAAGGATGGAAGATGATTTAACTAATAAAAAAAAAATTGAAAACACTTCTCTTTTTATATAGATATACAATTTTAAACAATCAGATGCAGCATTATTATTATACAATATACATTTTTTTCTACCTCTAACCAAATTGCTCAAGTTTGCAATGTTCTATTCCCACTATAAATACAATACTGAAACAGTTCAGTCAATGATCTCACCAAAACCGAATTTTTAAAAAAGCTTGGATCCACATACACAAACTTACCGGTTTCTCCCTCCCGATTTGAAGTCTGTAAAATCGGAAGCAAAGTCAAATTACATATCCTCCAGATATGTTTAGAAGTAGAAGATGATTCAAACTTGCTTTCCGATACCGTCTTGGCTTCAAAAGACTCTTCGATATTATTTTCTGAAAGTTTAATAGACACCAGCTTATTATTAATCCCATAGCCTTTTGCTATATAATCATCTATTTCATGATTCTCTACATTTTTTATTCTTTTAACTTCATTTTTCACCACCTGGGCTATTTTAATAAAAAGTTCGTCCTCTATTCCTTCCAAATTCTTATTCAAAGTTTCCAGAAACTTAGTTAAAGATTTCACAATTGCTTCTTTTCCAACAATGCCTTCCAATTTTGATGTAAGGACATTAACTGTTTCCAGCACTAAGATATTGACCACTAAAGTCATTTGAAGCTCATTTACCTCCTTATTATTCCAAAAGTCCACTACCAGAATCTCTTTGGCGCTGTCTTTACTATGTTCAGGTTTGAAAGAATCTACAAAATTCCCCAATTCACCTATGTAAGCATCCGTAATATCCATTTGGTAAGGTAAAGAAGGGATAGTAGATATATGATTCATCCAATACTGATTTAACCGTCCTAAACTGGTATTTTGGCCTAATGATGGTTCTTCATAAGAAATATGTTGATCTAAACATTTAACAGGAATAAAATCAATCAGATATTCAACTTTTGAGAGAATCAAATAGTTAATAGCCCTCTTTGGAACAATCCTGCTTACGACAGCCACAACATTTCCATTCAGTACGGTTCCATAATTGTAGTATTTACCTTCTACGACATCATTAGAAAAACTGAAATTACTCTTGTTATCGTCAGGCTTCATGGAGTTATCCATTTGATATTTGAAGAGAACTCTGGAAACAAGGGTTGAAATCGCTGATGGCTCAGAAATTTTATCATCTTCCAATTTAAGACTACCCTTTTCAAATAATATCTTCATGCATTCACCAGATTCAAACGTTATATGAACAATGAATGAAGTAATTGATTTCTTATTCCGTCCATTACCATCCTTCTTTTCATATTTATGAGCGATAATACCTGTAACCAGATGGTTTGAATTTAATGGATAAAAAGAAACTTCTTTGCCCTCGGAATCATACACATACAATTTTACTGTGTTTGAAACGGTAAACAATGTATTATCAAGCCAATGAAGTCTTGAAATCAAAAATCGACTGGAAGCCAGCACTTTAGTTTCCGATTTAATGCCATAATTTTCATCAAATGTTAATAAAAAGATCTCATTCAACGAAGTAACTGCTAAAAGTCTTTTACCGTCCGGCGACCATTCTAGCTTAGTCACTGGAGACCCCAATTTAACAGTTTCCAAATGTTGAAAATCTTTTTCAAGAATATAGAGAGCTACACCTCCATCTACAGTTGTTACAGTCAACACAGTACTTCTACTAGATTGCTCATGGAATTGAGCTGAAGTAAAGGCAAATGAAACAATTTTGACACTTTCATACTGCAGGCGGGTAACGGTAATTGAATTAGAGGAAGTACCATTTGTGCCGTTGGAAGTGTTTTCGTTATCCACATCCATATCCTTATCGTCACCATCATTGGCAAGGAGTGTGTCAATCAAGTTTTCAGTTACATTATATACTACCCGATAAACAGGGGCAACAGTGTCACGCCCAAGAATCAAAAGCTCCGAGGTATTAAGCAACACAGCCAAGTACGAACTCCTGGTCTTGGAATCAATTGGTGTCCAATTATGGGATACAATTTGGATATCCAGGAAATTACCAAACAGGATCTTTTGATCATAAGTCAGAATGTGGGCATCTAAAATCCTTCTATTTTCATTTTGAACAATATCTGCTATATGTATTTCTGTATTAATATTGAATAACTGTTTCAGATCAAGGATGGTCTTGGAAGGTGTGCGGATAATGGAGCTATGAATTAAAGGAAGTTTTGGATCCAATACGGTGATCAGAGCACCATTATTTACCGCCAATTGCAGCAGTTGAGACCATTGAACGGGCAGAAAGATCGACAGAGCCACATTGGCCCGCTGAACTGTGATTCCCCTAATCATTCGACACGTGTATTGAAGGGAAGCAGCCAGTAGGTTTTCTGTTTTGGTTGCAATTAAAAAAATGTAAATAAATAAATAAATAAAAAAATAAAACACTCAATAATTATCACGTGACTAGACACCTTGAAGCCTATATAGGAATACCTTAACTGGAACCAATTTAGACTAATTAGGTAATTATTTCATAGGTATGGAATCTTATTATTACCTTCTTATCACTTCTTATTACCTTGTTATTACTTTTCTTTAACTTAATTTTGATTGCTTTTGAATTTACCCCAATTTTCGATCCCATTATATTGCGATATCTTATCTAGAAAATGTAAAAGTGCTTGACAATACAAAGACTATAGACTACATGTACATGAACATCAACAAGAATATGAAAAATCATTTATTACTAAGGTTATCCAGTCATTTAAAACAAGTATTTAATTGTATATAACATTACAAGATTATACATTTAAATTCTCTTAAAGCAAATAAGCAGCAGCTGCAACCAAGGCACCACCAGCAGCGGCAGCAGCCTTAACACCACCGTTATCAGAAGTAATAATTGGGGTAACGGTGGATGTTTCAGCAGCCGAAGAAGTAGATGAAGAAACAACACTGGAAGTGGTAGTGGTAGAGTTGCTAGCTTCTTTAGAAACAATAGTAATTGGAATAGCACCGTCAGGAATTTCACCACCGAAAAGAACGGCATAAGAAGATACAGTGTATTGATATGGATCATTAATGTTCTTAGCAGCATAGAAAGAAGTAGAGCCATTTATAGCCAAGGCACCCTCTTCGAAGGTAACCTTGTCCTGACCAGTAATTCCAATAGTAAGAACACCACTGAAAACATTAAGAGATGCAAGTAATGTTCCCAAAGAAGTCAGGACGATACCAGTAGAAGCATCATAGTCTAAAGTTTCAGCGTTATCTCCTAACAAGAAGTAGTTAATACCAGCACCTTCATGGATAGAAGATAAACCCTTACCATCAACTTCTGTGTTGTTAGATTTAGCCCAAAGTTGGATCTCAGCACCGAAGACGGTGGTAATTACGGCAATAGAAGCAAAAAGTTTTTGGTATAACATTTTTTTGTTAACTTGCGGGTATTGTTTTGCGGGGAAAACTAATTTTTATAAAAATTGGTATTATCGAGGCTATTCAGAGCCGTTTTATATTTGACATTAATAAGCATTTTTATTAAAAATATATATATATATATATATAAGTATACATAACTATAATACTCGATTTGGTATTTTCTAAATTAAGATTATTATTGCTCCTCAGATGTCCGTATTGGGACCAGTGGTGTTGCAATTTAGCAAGTGACGCAATTTTGATATATTTTTGTTGCCGTTCCTGATGCGGAGAATTCTAAATATAGTTCCGACACATCTATGTGCAAGTTCAAAAATAGCATAGATTTTATAACTAAATACCAACAATATAATACATATTAGAAAATAATTACAGCAAAATCGCGCTTACTTAATTGCATCCCACTTTTATAATAGTATTTATACTACTTTATTTAGTCTCCGCTCTCTCCTTACAATAGATTATAGGAGTAATAAAGCTCGTTGGGTGAAATTGTGTTGACTCCTTGACTTCTTTTTTTTTTTTCTGTGGGGAAATCCTCATCACTTTTTCTTTCACATCACCACATCTTATCCCACTACCCAAATCTACCTCGCGCGCTGTATCAAGCATTGTCCCACTTAACGCGTCTTTCTAAGCTTCAATGATCTTCTGAATACGAACTGTTGATTTACATTTCTGCTTTGCATTGCTTGGGTATCAATTATTTGACCTTATTATATTACTGAAAACCCTTACTATTTTATTGTATGACTGATGATCGACCGTATAGCCACCCATACACTCCGTATCCTATCCAGATACAACTTATGGATGCCATATATGATACTATCGATTCTGGCTGCAAAATAGGGCTCTTTGAGTCGCCTACTGGAACAGGGAAAACTCTTTCCTTAATTTGCTCCACTATGCTGTGGCTTAGAGACTATAAAAGGAATGAAAATGAACTTCCTAAGATTAATTCTAATAGGACTAAAAAGCTGCTGCTGTCCTTGCCCATAACAATCACTTCCAATACACCAGCTCACACTATAAATAATATTAATACTGAGACTAAAAATATATCTAAAGGTTCTGCTTTCTTTTCAGACTCAGATTCAGACAATGAACCTGATTGGATCAGAAAAGCTACTAAAAAAGTTAAAAAAGAACATGATTCCAGAGCAATGGAGTTAGAGACACATTTGGCTAAAGTAGAGTCCGACTGGGAACTTGGTAATCATGCTATGCATTCTGTAGAAGGATTTAAACGAAGGAAATTGAAGCCGTCGGGGACCTATAAACATAAAGAACATCCAACCCTTCCCTCCTCAAATACTTCCATGCTTTCCGAAGCTGCTTATATTCCCGATGACTATTATAGTGATAGTGAAGTTGCCTCTGTTGGTCCCGAATCAGACATATCGAGACAGGTACGTGCTCTTTTGGCTCGAGTGGACCCTGATATTCCCAATATACCAACTTTTACTAATGACTGCCCCCATAGAATCTATTTCTCTTCCAGAACACATTCACAGCTTTCTCAATTTGCTCACCAGTTGCAATTAACTTCATTTCCTTCAAGTTTATCTACAATTTCTGAAAGAACAAAGTTTGTGCCGTTAGCTTCCCGTAAACAACTTTGCATCCATCCCGAAGTTTCTGCAATGAAAGATGCCACTAGTATCAATGATAGATGTATTGATATGCAAAAGGTAGGGAAAGATAAATCCGCTCGTTGCAACTTCTTCCCTGGTCATATTTCAAATAACGAGGTTTCGGCTTCAGATAGACCCGAAGAACCAAAGGAAGCTTTAGCCCGTAAGCTTTCCGAGTTGACTCTTGCTAAGATTCACGACATTGAAGACTTGGCAGATTTTGGGAAGACTCTTGAAGTATGTCCTTACTATTCGGTCAGAAATGCAGTGGAATTATCGGAAATTGTGGCATTACCATATCAAATGTTGTTACTGGATACAACTCGTCAGGCACTTCGACTTCTGGTGGACAATGCTATTGTGGTTATTGACGAAGCCCACAATCTTCTTGATGCTATCACTTCGATTCACTCAGTTTCTTTAAGTTATTCTGAATTGCTTATGGCTGAATCCTCATTGAAGAAATATATTCAAAGGTTTTCTCGAAGACTTAATACTGGAAATAGAGTCCATTTAATGAAGCTTATTCGTCTTTGTAGAGTGCTAGCATCATTTATTGAAACCAACACTAAAACTGGAAATATTAGCCCCGGAAAGGAAATAGAGTCAGATGAAATATTTGGCAACTCAGCCCAGATTAATATCCACAAACTAGAACAATTTCTTCAGAAATCCAAAATTGCCTACAAGATTGAATCGTACATCGAAGACATATCTGAAGTTAAAGGAAATGATAAAAATAGAATTACTGGAAGTGAAAAGGGCGAAGCAAAAAAGAATTCACATTCTTCTACTCCGCTTCTTTTTAAGATAACTTCTTTTCTTCGATGCTGTTCGAATCCTTCGAAGGAAGGCCGTTTTTATTGGGAGAAGAAAGACAATAATGTATTTCTTAATTACACATTATTGGATCCCAGCGAAGTATTTAGGGAAGTAGTTGAAAGGGCCAAATGTGTTATCTTATGTGGTGGTACAATGGAACCTATGAGTGACTATACGGACTTTTTGTTCCCTTATGTTTCCCAAGATCAAATACGTCTGTTTAGCTGTGGACATATTGTTCCTGATGAGAATCTTGAAGTATTTCCTATTAGATCTAGATCTAGTGCATCCAATTCGATCGAATTCGAATTTCTGTTTGACAAGAGAAACTCTCCATCAATGATAAACGATTTAGGATTAGCAGTACTTGATATAGTTAGGAAAACACCTGCTGGAATGGTTGTATTTCTTCCTTCTTACAAGTATTTAGATCAGGTAATAGAGGAATGGAAGAAATCAGAGATATACGATAGTATTTTGGCAACGAAGAATGTATTCATGGAACCCAATAGCGGAACACAAGTTGAGTCTATATTAGCTTCCTACTCCAAGGCTGCCAAGGAAAATGGTGCTATCCTCTTTTCCGTAGTTGGTGGGAAAATGTCTGAAGGTATAAACTTTGCTGACGATCTTGCTAGAGCAGTGGTAATGGTGGGTTTGCCATTTCCAAATGCATTTTCTGGAGAACTTGTTGCTAAAAGGAAATTTATAGAAAGCTCAGTTATTCAAAAAGGAGGTTCCAGAGTTGAAGCAGCTGAGAAAGCTCGTAATTTCTACGAAAATATTTGTATGAGAGCAGTGAACCAGAGTGTTGGTAGAAGTATCAGACACATTGGTGACTATTCTACAATTTACTTGATTGATAAGAGATTTGGAACCTCTAGAATTCAGGAAAAGTTGAGTGGGTGGGTGAAAAAAAGACTCATGGTGAAAAACAGCACTGTCACCTTGGTAGATGCATTACGAAAAGCAGATATATTCTTTACATCAAAATCAAAATGAACAATATCCGAATAAAGTCATTTCTGAAGTAAACTCCAGTCGCTACACAGGTATTTATATACTACAAATAATAATCATATAATCATATAATCATATACATTTTTATCATATTTATCGTAGCATCGTCTTGAAACCTATCATACCATTTTTTTTCTATCAGATATTATTCATTCACGGTTTAAAATGCTACGTCACTTCGTAATACCCATTTCTCGCCCTTCTTGACCATTGCTCCCTCATGTTGCAAACAATCATCTCCATGCTTATGTAACAAAGCCATCCCTCTCTTAGGGTGAATACTTATGGGTTTACTACCTCTTACTTCAGGATAAAATATGGTTTCACCTCCTACGAAATCATCACCTCCCGTTAAATAAATGAGCAAAGTCCATTTAGTTCTACCTTGTTTAGCATTATGTGGTTTATCTTCTACCGAACATTTGACACTTTCGTCGTAGTGTCTACCGAAATGATGACCTTTCAGGTACCTATAAACCCTTAATTGTGGATTTAAAAATATTGAATCTTGGAAATATTTTTTCGACTTTGTTGAATCTTCTTCTTCGTCTTCTTCTTCATCTTCATCCTCATATTCAGAATCTCGAAGAACCACCAGTTTAAAATACTTCCACAATGCAGCGGTGGCTTTAAAATCGGTAGTTAAAAATCTTTCATTGTACCTAGCAGCATACTCTTTACTTTTCAAAATCGGAGTGGTTTGCATCAAGACATCGGGTGATACTATAAATGAACGGATTAATTCTTCACATAGTTTATCCGAAAGGAAATTTTCGATTATCACTATTTGATCGTCTACCAACACCTCTGGAGTGCACTTGTAGAACAGCTTTTGGAAGTCTTCTTCTAGTCTAAAGAAGTTTTCAGGGAACTGATACATCTCTATCTATATAATTGATCTTGTCAACTTAATGCTCAGGTTAAAAGTTATCAACTACTTAAGTGATTCATTTTGAGGAATTTCTCTTTTTCTTTATGCACTTTGGCTATCTTTGTTCTTCTCAGAAATCGCACCATCTTGGGGTAATTCTACTGACACATGGGGAAATTCCACGCCAAAACGTGATGCATCCTTGAAGCCCATATTGCATCTCCATCTCAACGGGTTCCTGATTATACTTTGAAGATAACTATTTGCTTTCCAAGAGTAGTTGTGGAGTACACTCGTGCAGTCCCTTCCTATACATCTTAATTTTTTTTATTTATTTTCATCCAATTGAGCTGTTTTGGTTTCTGATTATCTCCTATATTCTGGTCTATGTTTTGCGGTTCCGTCGTAACTCGCTTTTATGCGATATTTTCCTTACGCCAGAAGATATTTTTTCAATAGTTGCATGAAAAGTAACCCAATTTTAAGGTTGGGCCTTCATTTTTCTGGCATACATACTGCCAGTGTTACAAATAGTAATTCAAGTGGATTGTGGTTATGTGTATTTTTTTTTTTTTGAACTATAAATCTATATTATTATTACACTTGAAGCAGGGCTTCAAGATTTACAAGCAAGCTGTAAGTTTCCCTTGGCATCCTATATTGAACCATACCAGCATAGACCATACAGTTTTTAGCTTGTCTTTTAATTCTCTCCAATTCATCTCTTTGTGACCTCAAGTCTCCATATTTCTGTCCCAATATTTGGTGGGATAATTGTGGTAAACATGTCATTACTATAATCAATAACGAAGGAATAATTCTGGTAAGATTTTCATCTAAACTTTGCAGAACTTCGCCAGCCCTTTGACGGATTGTAATCAAATTATCCGATTCTCCAATTGGGATCAAATCAAGTTTTTCAATGCTGTCTAAAGTTTGTCTCCAATCTCTAGCTAAAAATAATTCTCTAATTTTCACAATTTCTAATAATTGATCACATATAACTTTATCTGATTGCAGTAATTCATCTAATATATAGGCATTCTTATTGAAAGTTTGAATTATATGTTGAGATAATAATATCACATTTGTATCCACAGTATCGATATTAGATTTAATTAATGGTTTATCAAGTTCACTTGTACTAAGAGCTTCACCAAGAAGTTTATTAATCAATTTAACCACAGTTCTATATTCTTGAGCCAATTGATATAATAATAATGAGTCAAACACTCGTCCTTCCTCTTCACATCTGGTGGCTGCTACATCTACAATAGTATGGAAGTAATCATCAAGTTTTAATAACCCAATGAGACTTCTCTTATTTTCAAAGAGACCAGGAACTTTTTCACCAGTGCTTGGGTTAATTTCACCCAAAAGTAAACCAAATTCTCTTGTAGATAAAATTAATTCACGGATAGCTTCATGACAAATTGCTAAATCATTAACTGAATTCCCACCATTACCCAATGCAATTAATATAGAATAGTGTGCTGCCACTTTTGGATCCAGAATCTTAAAAGAACGAGTATACAGGCCTAAGAATCTACCAAAGTTTACTGCAAAATCACCTGTCTTTTGATCAATTTCAATCAAGGCATCATGTTGCAGAGTTCTGGCATTAGAGTTATTGAAATCAACCACTCTCAAAAGACCATAAAATACTAAGCCAATGGCCAAATGAACTGCGTCACATTCATTAATATTTTCATAAGTATATTGAACTGCCAATTCATACAACCCTGACATTACCAAAGCTCTAAGGTAGAATGGACTATTAGAAGAAGCATTAAGCTTTCTTGGACCCAATTGGATTACTTGTTTCTGTAAATCAGCTAAGGTATAACTATCAAATATCAATCGTGATTCAGAAACTCCTGAGCCATCACCCAAACCTTCTTCGTTAATTAAAGATAAATGAAACCAGAACCAATCTTCAATGCTTAAGTTAATTGATTTTGGAAGTGATTTTTTCAGTAAATCACATTTACCCAAGACCTTGTACACAGCATACTTATAGACATCAAAATTTTCAGATATGTCGTCAGTAACAATAAACCCAAACTGTTGATGGAAGTCTTGTTGTAACCTTTCATTTAAACTAGCTGGAGAAATTACTCCTTTGTTGAGAACAAATTTAGATAAGTAAACTGGGAAGTTTTTATCTAATTTACTGAACCAATCAGCATTTTCATTGACCAATTGTAATGCTTCTTGTTGTTTACCAGAACGAAGCAAGTAGAAAATAATGGCCCATATAGGTACTCCATTAACAGTCAAGGTATTTTCATGATTAGAGTTAGGAATCTTGGCAACTTTACGAATAAAAGTAATCACTTTATTAATAGTAGTTGGAGGAAGCTTTTCATCTTCATTGGTTGCATTATTATGATTATTATGAGTAGTGGTATTATTAATGTTCAATGACAGCAGTGATGTTTCTTCTTGACGAATATAAAATTGATCGATATATTCAGAAAATTGGGCTTCTAAATGACGTTTACTGGTCTTGACAATTCTGGCATTTAAACTAGATAACCCACCATCTTCATTAGTGATATAACTACTGTAAAATTTTTGTTCTTGTAAAATTCTGCTTTGCTTTTCTCCACATAATTCTACAAGTACTTTCCATACATCACAAACTTGTCTAGACTTCAAATCAGCGGTGGCCTTGCTGACCTGTTCAAAATTCAAGCATAATGGGTAGGATTTGTTCAACAAACGGGATTCGTTAAGTTCATAAACTACTTGAGCGTGTGATTCGAATTTTTCTCTGGTTAATTGTTTAGAAGAGACAGAAACAAATGGTTTGGACAAGGATAATGGTGCCAAAAGCTGATAATGGTTTTGTTTATCGTTTAACCAATTTAATGTAGAACCAGAAACAACGTCATTTTTACCAGAAGATTTGAGACCAATGGCTCCGTCATTGGTAATCTTGGAAGTGTCACCAGCAGCTGGTTGTGAAATTCCATGAGAAGCTCTAAGCTTAGTTTTCCTGGTTTTCCAATCAACTGCAACAGAGTTACGGACATATGCATCAAAATCCTTCAGAGCTCCATCTAATGACAGTTCAATGGCAGCCAATACGTTTTCACCCTTTTTAACATTAAGATAGGAGTCTAAATTAGCAGAATTGTTGCTACCGCCATCGAAAAAATTGGATTGTTTTTGACCAGTAATAGATCCCAATGGATTTAACGAATTTGTTGATGAAGGGGTTGCCTTGGATTCATTAGCTAACAGGTACCTGCTTTCATTCTGTAAAGAGGTCAACTCATTTTCAATTTCATCAGCTAAAAGGCCACTTTGTGCCAATAAGTAATGGGCTTTAATATAGTTGGTAGAAGCTGAATTGGAAGCATTACTTGATAAAGTAGACAAAGTTGGGTTTTTGGCTGAATTAGCAGCCCTTTTAAGACTTTCTGTTTGTACTTTCAACCCAGGGAGTGTAAGTTGAATCGATCCAAGATCGGATTGTCTCTTGGGGAAGTTATTAGCCAGTTCCAACAAATCTTTAAGGATTTTATTACTCCCAGTTGAAGTATCATTACTTGTTGTTGTTGTTGTTTTCGTTGCTGATGAAGTGGGTAAAGGTAAATTTGACCCTGAAGAAGTAGGAAGAACCAGGCCTTGATTGGCTGTGGATGAAGCAAAAAGTGACATCACTGTATTTAGTCTAAACAATTAATCTACAGGTATCACTATTCAATAGGTTCCAGATTTTTCCAATCACGTTTGCAACAAGGAGTTGTTGACAAGGCAAATTGGGATCAACAACCTTTCAAATTCGATGCTTTCTGTTTTGAAAAGTAAAGTTGCAAAAGTGAGAAGAAGCGGTAAGTTAAGTGCTACTATATAAAAGGGAGACAATACGGTTCCTGTTCCCACAAAAATAAATATCTACTTTTGCAAGTGATTTGCAAGCGATGTATCCCATTTTAAAAAAAAACACCATGTTTTGTACCCTCATTTTTTGGTGAGCCCATCTAAAATTTACCTTACTTACCCGGATAACATTTTCTCTATATAAGGAACGAGATGGACTATAATTCAAATTTTCCAATTTACTTTGTCCAAAAGTATCCTCCACATAGACAGTGCAACGACATGGTTTGATTGGAAGAGCTTCTGGTAGCAGTTTTTGTTGCCTTGGTTCGTAACCCTTTCTTACATCATTCATGACAGTGGCGATAGCTGGTAGGAAAGATTAACTAGATCTATAAGAACTTGTCTGGAAAATCATGAAAGAGAGGTGTCAGAAGATCTAAACATATGATGATATACCCTGTAGATTTTATTTTATTTTAATTTGTATTATTTTTATTTGTAAAGTTTTTTGTCAGTATTTTTTGTCAGTATTTTTAGGAAATGTTTTAGCAGGCATATTTTGTATATATATTGTTACAAGTTCAATTGCTACAAGCTTCATTACTGCAAGTCTATTTGTTACAGGTTTTTCTAATATGTTCAGTTCCTTAGTGAGTTCATTCACTACAAGCCATGGTGTCCCTTTAAATAAATTTATTCTATTTAATTATTCTAATTATTCTAATTATTCTAATTATTCGATTCAATCGAATATTGTTTTGTTTTGAAATACCCAGTTGATTATTTTATTATCCTTTTGTTCCTTTACCTATGAATGAATGATTTATTGTATTTTCTATGCTTAGATGTCATTTAAACAAACATCAGCAAATTCTTTTTCTTCTGAAGATCTACCTCCGGCAAACTTGGCCTTACAATTGAATCCCTTGAATGGTAAGTACCAGTAGGCAAACATCCAAATGGTGAAAACACCGAAAACCGCACAAACGTAGTTCATGTTACTGGCATCAACAGGCATAGTAGATGGTAATGAAAAGAAAACAGTAGCGAAAAGAGCCCATAAAACGGTAACAATATTAGAAAACAATCCAATTTTACCTAACCAGAATGGACCATGCTTAATGTTATCTCTACCTCTGTATAAAAGACAAAGAACTGGAACTGAGTAGGATAACAATAAGAAAGAAATACAAGCAACAACCATGGCATTGAAAACAGCATCAGAAGCCAAATATAAGGCACCAACTACTGCAACAACAGCCGAGGAGAAGAAATGAGCCCATAATGGTAAATTAGCCTTTGGATGAATGTAAGCTAAATGCTTGGAAAATGGTAACCCATTATCTCTTGCAAAGGACCAAGTCAATCTTGCTTGCCAAGTATGACAAGAAATGGTACAACAAACAGCGGTAGCGAAAACTAAGAGACCTAAACATAAGGCACCACCTTTACTTTGTAAAGCCTGGTAATAAATATCCAAGATTGGCAAACCAGTAGTAGAGTTCATAATAGCATCCAAATTTCTAACACAGAAAAACATGGCAATAACGTAAGGGAAAGAAGTCAAAAACCCAATAGTTACAGTACCCAAAATGGCCTTTGGAATGATAACTTCAGGGTTAGCAACTTCTTCAGCCAAATGAGTAGCACAATCTAAACAAGAGAAAGACCAATTTGGGTTAATTAAACCAATAAGGAAGGCAACACCACTAGATTTCCAACCAGTACCATTATTGAAATGAACGAAAACAAAATCAGCAGTTTGATAATGACCTCTTGAACATACTAAAACTGTAATAAGAATAGTAGCAAAAGCAGTTAAAGAAATATAAAGAGCAGAATTACCAATGAATGGTAAAAAGAAACTATGACAATTGGCAATCCCCAAGATAACGTTAATAAGTTCATAAAGAACAAATAATTGCCATTTTTTAGTTTCGTGATCAGGATGGAATAAATTATAGAACCCCATAACTTCCTGGGAAAGAGCTAAAGCCATAGAAGCAGTAGTGAAAATAGCACCAGCCCAAGCTAAAGAACCACAAATGTAGGCCAAAAATGAACTATGTTTCTTTGGAGAAAGCACTCTAGTCCAAACGTATTGACCACCAGCGGAAGGAATGGCAGATGAAAGTTCAGATAATGTGATACCAATATTATAAGAAATGAAAGCAATAATGATAATACCGTATACAATGATCATTGGACCACCAGAGGAGATACCAGTAATAAGAGATGCAGAGATACCAAACCAAGAATTGGTTAAACCAAAACCAATACCCAAGACTGACCAGAGTGACAAACTTTGCTTTAATTGCCCCACTAATGTGGTACCAGAAGAACCAGAATCGGTTTGGAAAAGTTCCTTTTCTTGGGTGACATCTTTTTCCACTGAGGCATTGTTTTCCATTTCAGATACCAGTCCAGCCAGGATCAGGTTTACTGACTTTGAGTCTTGAACACCAGACATGATTTTCTATTTACTAAAATAAAATAGTTGGCAATGAAAAATGGCAAACTAAAACTAAAAAAAAAAAAAATGACTGTGGTGGTTTATATGAAAAGTTCAAATTTTCAGCACAAATTTTCCAGTACAAATTTTCCAGTTCCAAATAATCGGTATATTGAATGAGAGTGTTTTTTCTCCGAGTCGGTCAGTTAAAATAAAGAATGTTTCAAAGCCTAAGTTCCAAATAGGAATATACTGTGGGTGGAGATCTTCGAAGTATAAAAATAAAAAAGTTGATCTGTCACCTTGTTCATAGGTAGGATTTCCAGTCCCTTTTATATAAAAAAAATAGATACTTTACTTTGTTGGAAGGTTGATGTAGATATTTTTTTTCTATAGATTTTTTTCTGCAATTTTCAGGTCAATTTTAAAGATTTTTACGGTTTATTTTGTAGGGTTAGGAGATTTTAATTTACGTTTTTTCCTTTTTCCAGCGAATATTTCTTCGTTCCGCCGATTTGTAGCAATTTACACTGCGATTAATTTAGCTTATTTCCAAATAAGGTGCTGTCTGTTATGCACGCTATTTTTCACTGATATATTTATTTTTTATTTCTGGGGCAAAAAATTGTGCTACAGTTTACTGAGGGCAATACTGAAGAGAGAACCTAAATCGTAAACAGAAACCAAAGGAGAGGCCTGACACGTTAACCAGAAATTGCTTTTATCTCGGTATATTTCTTATTTCTTGGTGTATTTCTTGATATTAGATTTTCGGTTTTCTCCTTTATTTCGATTTTATACTTATTAAACCGACGATATTTTTCTTCATTTACTTCATCTCGTAGAGCTTCGTTGACTTCGTCTCGAAGGTCTGAAAATCTTTCTCTCTGTTGTTTGACATCTCCTGCCGCATGCACATTAGCGTTGCCTAAAGTAAAAAATGACAAAATCACATGCTCCGCGTTTGTTGAGAACATGCTTCTACTTGTGGGCCACATTGGCGAGATTTTATTTTTATTTTTTTGGTCCAATCCAGGAAGCAGCCCCAGAGCGAGCTCTTATACGCTGGATAAGATGATGATTTAAGGACCTGATGCAGATGAGTAGGAAGTCTGTCACGATATGGCGGCTTTAGAAGGAGTTAAAAGAGAAAGAGAGATAGACAAAGAGAGAACTGATTCGTTATTTTGTATTTGATGATTCGATTCCATATTTGATTTCTTTTTCTAACGATGCCTCTTTTTTTTTTGTCTTCTGATCTGCGCTGTTCTATTGGAAAGCTTAAGTAAGAGAGTCTTCATTTTCCTTTCATTTTATCGTTTCATTCGGTGTTTCCCGGTAAACAGCGACTTTCCTTGCTATTTCCAGGTAGAAATGAATAAAATTCCCTCAGAAAACTCAAATGATTACTTCTAGCGTATAAGGTCTTGGCCATGACCATGACTATGTCCTGACGTATTTGATATCAAAAAATTTGTTTTACAACTGAAATACCGCCTTATTCAAAACACAACGATTTAGTATACTCATTTCGTTATTTTCTAGTAGTTGACAGTTTTTTTCATTTTTCCACAGTTGTTGTTTCTCTTCCTTATTTCGTATTTCGTATTTCGTATTGTGCACTGCTTATTTTTTAACCCTTCGCTATGTACTTCTCTTAGTTTCGTTCCCCACATTAACAATATAATGTGGCTATTTGAACCACACGAGTCAATTATCAGATAATATTCTAACCGTTATATGGAAAGTTATGGATAAAATTTTATTTTCATTGTCAAATCATTTCTTCGTGTGTTATTGGTTACATCCATGTCAAAGATAATGGAAGCTGAATACCTTCCAGTAGCCAAGTAATTTTCATTTTGGCAGATAAATGTTTCAGTTCGGATTAATTATCAAGAACAACAGTAACTTTCTAATAAAAATAACTAATGTGTAGCATTATTGATATTCTCTTTCAATACTAATGCATTACAATTTCGGGGCACCGTTAACATACGGCTTAAAAAGCCATAGTAGGAATCGTAAAGTAATAAATTTTTACCCTTTTTACTTGGCTCAGAGTCAGAAGAAAATTGAAAATTAATCCGATTAGAATGTATAATCTGTACTAAAAGTTTTGGGACATTAAAGTAGATTAATACCTTGATGTATACACATTGGTGTATATAACAAAAGTATTAGCCTCCACTAGGAATAAAATCAGTATACACATACATATAATACACAGAAAGTGTACTCTATATAATACATAGAAAGACATTTCATAAAATACATAGAAAGAGCATTACATATAATAATTACAGATATTATATATTATATAATTCATGGAAAGTATATTACAGATGGAATTACCACCTTGTCCAATCTTTATTCATTGCATTTACTTAAAACTTACCGTCCTCTTTCTTCCCAACGGTAAGTCTTGGCCTTCATCAATAAAATTTCCCTATGCGGTAAGTATTCAGTTTACTTTAAGAGCTCGGTAAAAGAAGCTCAACACAACAGATATAACGAAACTACGAAACTACGAAATTAAAGAACATGAGATATCAAAGAAGCTGAAATATCAAAAATGTACATTGCTTGGTAAAAATCATTGCCTTTATATATAATTGGCCCGATAAGAAATACCATTAGTCGCCAGCTTGTGTGCTTAATTTATTATTTGGTGCGTTTGGCTCCCCCGTGAGGCTGCGCTCTTCACAAGTATCAGTATTCACTCACATATTTCATATACTCCAGATCACAGATACGGCCAACTGGTACCACATTACACCGATGCTACAGATATACACATCCACACAACCATAACCCCATAATCCATAGTTATATATTTACTCGTAAAAATCTCTTGTACCATATTCATCGTTTGCGAAACTGATTCCCCACCATCTCTTTCTCCCGAGTTCTTGCCCTGTTCTCCTCGCTAATCCTTTTCGTTCTCTCCTCTGCTTATAGCTTGCTTTTTGGTCCCCCATTATTCGATACAAAATTAAAATTACAAATAAGAATAAAAATTAAAATAAAAATAAAATACATAAAATTAATATCACAAGCAATTAATAATATCTTTATTGCCACCACCATCTACCAGATTATACAATGCAGTATGTTGGGAAAGTAGGTGGTTATATGTATAATCAATGGAACTCTCTTAATCCAGCTACTTTATCAGGAGCAATTGATATTATTGTTGTCGAACAACCTGATGGTACTCTCCATTGTTCACCTTGGCATATTCGATTTGGGTTTCTCCAAATCTTGAAACCACTGCAAAAGAAAATCGATGTTTATATCAATGGTAATAAGACAGATTTACCCATGAAGTTGGGTGATGGGGGTGAAGCCTTCTTTGTGTTTGAAATCGACGGTAGTTCCAATTATGATTTACTTTCTAGTTCTGTCATGACTTCCCCGGTTATACTGGCCGCTTCTTCACCCCCTGGAAGTCCCCCTATGAGCCCCAGCTCTACACAATTATCGTTGAACGATTCAATTAAGTCGTCATCGAAAATAACCAAACATACTGATTCAAATACCGCTTCGACTGCTACTTTAGGTGGGCTTGACGACGATGCCCTTAATTTAAATGATGGTAATGCTAGCATTGAAGACAAAATCAAACTCCAGCCTTCACGTCCTAATTCTCCACGTTCTCCTAGAGCATCCCAACTGAAGGCGTTGTTTGAAAAGGCTAGAGCCATTACTAAACAATTGAATATCCCTTCTAAGATCGATATTAACGGTGATATGGTACTTGATATGGATGGTTATAAGGCAGACTCCCAAAAGAATCAAGATAACTCAGTGGAAACGTTTAATCGGATTTTTGCTGAAGAAATGAGTAAAGCAGCAGCTTACGATGACCAAGATCCACATTGGGGTCAATATTTTATCAAGGATAGAGATGGTAAACTTCGTCTTGTAGCACGAAGTGACGACGAAGCAGACGATGAAAGTGAGTCCACTCTGGCATTGGCATCAACTGATAACGTTACCTCTCCAATGGAAGAGACTCTGGACCCAGAATCTGACCCGGAAACCGTTGACGATATAGAACGGAAAATAACCGAGGCTACTGATAAGAAATACTTTAAAACTTTGCGTCTTTCTTCAGATCAACTTAAAAAAATGGATTTGAAATATGGTGAAAACAATGTGGTTTTCAAATCTCACGAGGGGAAGTCACAAACACAAGCTAACCTTTACTTATGGAAACTGAATGAGCCAATAGTGATTTCTGATATCGATGGTACCATTACGAAATCAGACGTCGTAGGTCATGTATTTAATTTAATTGGTCGTGATTGGACCCATACTGGGGTTGCAAAGATGTTTCAAGATATCCATTTAAATGGATACAATGTGATGTATTTGACTGCCCGTTCCGTTGGTCAAGCCGATTCCACAAGACAATATTTGAAAAATGTTAATCAAGATGGGGTGAAATTACCTTCAGGGCCCGTGATATTACTGCCTGATAGAACCATGGCAGCGTTACGTAGAGAAGTCATATTGAAGAAACCTGAAGTTTTCAAAATGTCTTGTTTGAATGATATCAGAAACTTATATTTCAATACCCCTGAGAACTACGCTGACCGTGATGTGGAAGATATTAGAACACCATTTTATGCTGGATTTGGAAATAGAATAACTGACGCCATCTCTTATCGTTCGGTGCAAATACCATCCCATAGAATTTTCACTATTAACCCAGATGGAGAAGTTCATATGGAACTTTTAGAAATAGCAGGGTATAAATCTTCGTATTTGGTGATTCAAGAACTCGTGGATCATTTCTTTCCACCAATTAAGTCAGTGCCAAACACTAATTGGAATGACAATCAATTAAATGAATACATGGAGAAAACAGATAATAACGGCGAATCAGCGTCACTCAACACTCCACCAGGGTCTCCAGGGGCTCGAAGTATTAACAGTGGATTTGAAAGAGGTCCAATGTTTAGTGATGAAAGGTATACTGACGTTAATTACTGGAGAGAACCATTACCCAATTTGAGTGATTTCAGTTCAGAAGAAGAAGAACAAGATAAAATCAAGTTTGGTTTAAAATCGCCATTGAATAGTCCTCCTCCAAAATCGCCAAATTACCTGTTCAGCGTGGGTCTGCCAGACTTCCAAGGATCATTTATCTTGGATGAAGAAAGTCCAGTTAATCCTAAAAAGCATAACTTAGATAGAAAGAGAACCATCAAGGATTCGCCTTCAGTAAATGCATCACCATTAAAAAGCTTTATGATGGGTGAAGATGCTGATAACATCGATACTAATTCCAAAAATGTTGGTAAGGGGAAATTATCAGATAAATTACTCAGAGAACAAAACAACGAGGCAAACGATGATGATTACGACGATGAAGATGATTACGATGATGAAGATGGAGAAGGAGAAGGAGAAGATGATGACTATGACGAAGATGCTGACGAAGACGACTATACCACTGATGAAGATTATGACGAAGACCAAGATGATGACGACTATGATGATGAAGAAGACTTTGACGATGAAGATGACTACGAAGAAGCAGAGGATCGAGGAGAAATAGAAGACCAAGAAGGCATCCAGACAAATGTAGAAGACTATGATACAAAAGAAGTTAAAGAAGTTAAAGATTTGGAAGACGGAGGTTCATTAATCGATCATAATAAGGTAACATCAGACCCCAAAGAAGAACATGATGCCAAATTTGTTAAGGCCAGTGAATTGTTGAAAGATTTGAAGCTAGATGAGAAGTAGCCCAAGAGAAACACCTGTCATCAATTAGAGGAAAGGCAGTCAGTCACAGCTAGCCAATACAGGTTACAATGTATAGATCATAATATATATAAACTAAAAGTAAAATTTGCATACTTCTTGTAAATGCCAAAGCCTACTTCACTACACCCTATAATATGTAAATACTGTATATAACCCTCCACGTTTCCATATAGCTGCAGCCTTAGAGATCGGCTTAGGCAATTTTATTTATTTACTAAAGCCCATCTTATATGCAAATCAATAGCCCTGTTAATAGGCAGTTTTATAGATGCTTAAAGGGTTAATTGGTAGGGACAATTAAATGTAATTATATCAACAATGAGGTGGTTGAAAAGGAAGTTCAAGTCACGGATATTTATTATCTTGACTGTGGGGTTTCTACTACGGGTTTCTTCTCTCTTTCTTTCTAGTAATATCTTATCTCGAAACTACCATCCGGTAGTATATTTATTTGCCCACAATTCCATTGACAATGCATTTTATAAGAGAATGAAGAGTGAAGACAATGGTGGCATATCCTCAGTTATAGGGACCCACGAGCCACCACCTACGTTTGCCGAGTTGGTATACAAAAACTTCACCTTTGCAGCCTTCAATTCACAGCTGGTAAAGAATAAGAATAAGAATGAAAATAATATTTATAAGAATGATATCGATAAAAATAAGAAAGATACGATTTTAAATAATAATGACATTGACATGTATTCTGTTGGTGATTCAGAACCCGACAAAATAATCGATACAAAATTGGATGATGTAGACGCTGATTTAGAGACTTGCAAGAACTTCAAAGAAGAAATAAGTATAGATGTAAGTGAACCTATAATTATTGATGTCGATATACATAAAGTCCTCTTGAAATTTATAGATGACCTCGAAACTAATGAATATTATCGTGAAGTTGCTCCTTACTTCTTGGAAAGCTTGGAAGAAATCTTGAGTAAGAAAAAACCCAAGAGTGTTAAAAATAACTGGTCACAATTAGCGGGATCCTCTGTTTGGTTAGAAGAATATGGTGTCTATTTTGCAGTTCGAAGAATTGTTTATTCACCAAGTGGCCATAGAAATAGTCCATTAATATCACTTGCATATGCCCAGCTATATAACTCTAAATGGGAAGAGCTTGAAAACTATTCTTTGGTGATTACTGGACCCAATACCGAACAGGAAGATACTCAACCGAAGATAATAAACTTCCCTCAATTCCTTAGTATTCCATTTTACCATGACTATGATAAGATTAATGGTAAATATTATGGTCCAGAGGATCCTAGATTGCTAACCATTGTCAACGAATTTGGAATTAGCGAACCAGTAGTTGTGTATAATTCAGATAACCGTAAAATACGTGACGTTACATGGGAAGGTATTGACACATTTGAAGCACATTACTACAGATCTATGTTTGTATCATTCCCATTTCAAGAACAAATAGGTAAAGAAAATGTGGATACCTTAGCTCCGCCTCAATATTCCACTTCCAGATATATAAAGAGTAGAGAACTTCAAATTGAAGGGTTTCCAACAATAAAGACACAAAAAAATTGGACTCCATTTATCAGCGAATTAGATAGACAAACAAATGATGGCAAGTATGATACCCATATTAATTTTATATACAGATGGAATTACCTTGACGTAATTCAATGTGAATTGGATACGGGCAAGTGTAAATTTACTTTTAGAACAGATCCACACGCAGGTGAAAACTTTACTTCTAAATCGGATGACACTACGTTGTCAAAATTTGTGGGGCCCTTTAGAGGAGGTACCCTGCTTTCAAGTTTGAATTCTATTATTAAAAATCAAGACCCACAGTTAATGGGTAAAATTCTTAATGGAAGAGAAGTTTGGATCGGTTTTGCCAGAGCACACCTTAACCATTGCGGTTGTGGAAGTAACATGTATCGACCTAATTTGGTAGTTGTAATTTCAGATAAAATTGATGGTGAAACAGTTTTTAAAGTCAGCCTTGTCAGTTCATACTTATCATTAAATATTCCAATTACTGCATGGGATCTAGATAATGATTTTTGCTATGGTTCCAATGTGTTGATTCCAAATGGTATTTCAAGCTGGAACTTAAAATCCGATACTTTATCTTTAACATATTCAACAGCCGATGTGACTGTTGGGGTTATTGCAATTAAACGACTATTACTGAAATTGTTTACAAATGATAACATATTCAAACAAGATTCAAAATCTTTAGATGGTAGCTTAAGCCCAGAATTTGGACCCGAAAATGTTGTTAGTAACATAGCATGTGCGCTTCAGCTGTCAAAAGAATTCTGTAGACTTTATGGAATCGAAATTGAAAGGAATATGGAATTGTATTATGACTCGGAACTAGGTGAATGGTATTTAGAATAGGTAGAATGGTTAATTTTTTATATATAGAAGTATAGAATTGAATGTAATAAATACAATGAATCTAATGAATTTTGTCATATCATTCTCAGTATCTCTTTAATGTGTCTTCGAAGAGAAGACAAAAAAAAATACTCCGATACCGGGAGTTGAACCCGGGTCTGCTCGGTGAAAGCGAACCGTGCTAGCCGTTACACTATATCGGACTTTGTTGTGCTTAAAAGTGTAACTCATTTATGTATGCCCGAGGAAAAAATTTGCAAGGAAAAACCTTTTTGGTGCAAAATGTCCGGGTAAAGTGGTTGCAAACTCAAAGCTTACCAATTTTGCAACCAATTCTTGTTTGTATTCCAAGGATTGGTTTAATATTTGGCAATAATTAAATAACTTTTTCTAATTAATTTGCAATCTTATCTAGCTTAAACGTAAAGAGATGCCTATTGAACTTGTTCTTTCTCCTTTAATGAGACCTTTGGTCTTAGCTAAAGCTGTTCTCTTCCACCCACATAGAAGAGCTTCCCGTTATGTTCCAATTATCAAGGAATTGGATGAACCCAACGTAAAAGAATACGTTGTACTTATTAGAATGGGTTCAGGGTCTAAGATATTTGATGTTTATAGCACCAATAATGGAGACAAACCAATTGGGCCTGAAAATCCAGGTGAAAGATTGTTCTGGTTTGTTAGATCTAGGGCAGTTAAAGGTGCTTATAAGATGTTCTCTAGTGAATTTTTAGCAACAGGTCCCGAAGGAGAAGATGAACCGATTGCTACACTCAGAGCAGGATTACGTTCCAATGTTCTTTTAATCAGAGCACCCGAAGCGCCAGCTTCAGAATTAGGTTGGCATGTTATTAGTCATCGTGTTGATGCCAACGACAGTTATCGTTTGTTTACTATGGCTGATGGTATGGATTATCAATGGACTAGCAGAGGAAAATGGTTGGAAAAAGTCCACAACTTAGGTGAAAAGGAGTCTGAAGTTAGAGAGAGAATAGCTCAAGTTACTCCAAATGGATCCAATGGTTTCACCATCAAGATCGATGAATCAAAGATTCCAAGAGAATTGGCCCTCGGTACCGCTTTGTGTTCTCATATTGATCAATGGAACACAAACATCGAAGTCGGTGGTATTTACTACGCAAGACAACAACATCAAACCCGTTGGAAGCGTGATTGATTTAGAAGGAGTTATATTGTGTGAAGTAGAAGATACCGGAAATAAAGAAGGAACGAAGAAGGAAGAGTATAAAATTCTAAAAAAAATACAATAAAATAATGAAAATAACTACCTTCATAAAAATGAATAACATAAGCTACATGGGTCTTTGCTACTACTATTCGAAGGTTAATTGCTGATATAAAAAAGACATAGCTAATGTATATTCGCTATTAAAAACATAAATATTATTCTTACTCAATAAATTTTTTTTAACTTCAAAATGTATTTCAATTCTATCCGACTGCTGTAATATTCCACAAACAACGTATAATGATACCATTAATTTTAACCAGTACCCACAACCATTCTGATAAACACCCTTCCTCTTCATATCGATCAATGGTGTTCTCCCGTATTCTTTGGGTGCTTCAACTCCCTCATCTGCGTCTTTTTCTCGCTTTAACACAAAAGTCGTGCGCATTCCGAACCACGGAGGCAAAATAATCACAAAGGGGAGGGCATCCTCAAAAATAATAAATAAGTAAAATTTTCCTTAATTTTTTACTGAATTAACAAATTCATAAACAGAAAATAATGTCTGAATCTACCAAGATTTTCGTTAGACCATTAGGTCCAGAAGTCACTGAAGAACAAGTCAAGGAAATTTTCACCGATGTTGGTGCCATTACTGAAGTTCAATTAATGAGAGGTTTCGCCTTTGTTACTTTTGAAACTCACGATGACGCTAAGAAGGCTGTTGAAACCAAGGAAGGTTCTGATTTCGAAGGTCAATCTTTACAAGTTGAACACGCTCGTGAACGTAGAGAAGATACTAGAGGTAAGTACAGAGTTAAGATCTTAAACTTGCCAGAAGGTACTGCTTGGCAAGACTTTAAGGATTACGTTAGAGAAAAGACTGATTATTCTCCAACTTTCGCTAAGGTCTACAGAGATTACGACAGTGGTGACACTATTGGTAACTTAGAATTCTCTTCTTCTGAAGAATTGGAAAAAGCTATTGAACTTTTGAACGAATCTGAATTCCAAGGTACTAAGATTTCTGCTGAAGAAGACACTTCTCCATTTGTTCCACCACCAAGACGTGGTGGCCGTGGTGGTTTCAGAGGTGGCCGTGGTGGCTTCAGAGACGGTGGCTTTAGAGGTGGCCGTGGTGGTGGTTTCAGAGGTGGCCGTGGTGGTTTCAGAGACGGTGGCTTCAGAGGTGGTCGTGATGGATTCCGTGGTGGTAGAGGTGGCTTCAGAGGTGGCCGTGGTGGTTACAACGATGACAGAGGAAGCTACAGAGAAGACAGATACGACAGAGACGGTGGTAGAGACTCTTACGACCGTAACCGTGACAGATCCCCATCTCGTTTCTAAGTTTGTTTCAGAAATTCAACTTCTGAATATTGCTGACACCTGACTAGAAATAAAACAATACCGATGCTTGGTTGTACGATTACTAAAAAAAAAACAAAAAGAAGATGAAAACTTAACATAACAGAAAAAAAAATTGATATATCAAAGAAAACCAACTAAAATTTTGTCAAAACTTTAGAATGAATTGATTTGAATTAATTTGATTTGAATTACGTTAGTGTACTCAGAGGTAAGTGGAAGAATATTGAAATTAAATGCGGTGATATAGAGGTAACTTTGATTATTATGTTTCAAGAATTAAAAGAGAAAAAACCAATGTGAGTAAGATTTCTAATTGTTTATTATTATTGTTATTATTATTGTTTATTATTGATATTATCGCTAGGATGAAAATCATGCCTTACACAAAAAAAAATTTATGAAAAAATCAAACGTATTGTAAAGTTGGACAGGTTGGACCTACACTATAGACTTATTAGAATATTTTAGGGGTAAAGAGAATAATTCCAAACTCGAATTTTTGGATTGCTACATATAGTGGAATAATTCAGATAATAGGGCTTAAAAACATGGGAATGAAATAATGAAAATTAATTTAATGCATATATTATATCAGATATAGATCTTTTTTGTTACTGTCAAATATCGTGTCATTGGTTTTCATTATTTCATTATTATTTTAATTTCTTAATACTTACACTTCTAGGACTTGTATATGAATCCCATTATAGTAACTGTTATTGTGATG
Organism: Kurtzmaniella natalensis; assembly: GCA_030574355.1. NCBI lineage: Eukaryota > Fungi > Ascomycota > Pichiomycetes > Serinales > Debaryomycetaceae > Kurtzmaniella > Kurtzmaniella natalensis. Next base: position 106,151 of record JAJMEV010000035.1, on the reverse strand, counting down.
GATTAGGTATTCAAGAATAGTTGATTCACTTGATGCCTATTCATAGGTGAGATGTTTTTTTTTTTAACTTTTAGATTTTTTTTGATTTTCTTTTTTTTTTTTTGATTAATTTTAATATATGAAGATTTGAGTATTCATTGAAATTTGAATTTAAAATCAAACAACTATTGTGTAGAATTGAATAGCCCAGAGGATCTCGGGTTCGAGTGTGCAAGCAGAGTGGATAAATTTCTAGTAGCAAAGAAATTGTCGAGATTTTCCTTTACATTTTTTTTCTTTCTTTCTTTTCCGTGTCATGACTGTAGTCTCGTATGGGGACGGGGTCAATGGTCACCCCCTTCAGCTGATCAAGGTGTTTGATTACAAATCCCAGAATTGCAGAAATGTAGTGTTTATCCATGGTGGAGCTTGGAGAGACCCAAATAACACATACGATGATTTTGTGAAATTTGCAGAACACTTGAAACAGCAATTGAAAGGCACTATTAATATCTTTGGTGTTAATTATAGGCTTTCCCCTGAAGTGAAACATCCAGTACACTTACAAGATGTTATCAAATCATTACAATATTTGAAGAACAATTACGGCGTCAAGGAAGCAAATTTAATTGGCCATTCTGTAGGTGCAACTCTTATTCTTCAAATACTTAATGATATTATCGATAAGCCGCCTACTGTTGCAGATCAAATTCCAACATTTGGAGTATCTTTCCTTCTTGATGGTATATATAGTATAGAAGAGCTACTTGACGAATACCCCTCATATTCATCTTTTGTAAACGAGGCATTCATTCTGGCTGAGGCGTATAAGACTGGCTCACAGTACAATTTTTCAGATCCATCAAAGTATCCCAAATTGGTAATTATTCAGTCGGAAGATGATGAATTACTTTCCAAGAGACAAACAGAGTATTTGGAAGAGCAGCTTAATGAGAATAAATTGGACTACAGTGTGAACTTTGGATCTTGGGGTAAGCACGAGGAGATGTATAGAAGAAGCGAAGTGTTCATATTGGTAGAGGAAGAAATAGAAAGAAACGGTAAGTAACGTTTACGAATAAACAGTGATATTACTCTAAATAATGTTTCGATTCTAGCTGTATAGTTATTAGAGTGTACTTTACGTTACGTTACTATTAGTATGCGACTTAGTTAGATCATACTATTTGTCTTTGGTAGATCATACATTTATATATGGGTGTATGGGTGTAGTCCAGCCACACGAAGCACATACATAGCAAAGACACAACTCTCTCTCCAAATGTCCAAAAATAAGAAAGATAGAAAAATAAAAATAAAAATATAGAATAAATAAGGTCATAAAATATAAGTATAAATGCCAATTATAAATTATTTCAATCTCTTGTAGCTTAGCTAATCTTTTGTAGCCTTACCGTTATGTAACCCTTTCAGATCTCCGTGAAGCTCTTCTCAAGAGTTGAGAAATTCACGTAAATGGGAGATAATTGAGAAAATCTCACATTTCTCGCGGGTTTGGGGGAACAGAGTATTAACTCGAAGCGGCTACCTGCAGGACCCGTCGAAAAATCAAAACTTTTCAGGCGATTTTTTTTTCAAAGTAGAATTTCGAATTCGAAAGGCATCACATAAAATCATCAGAAACCAGCCATGTCTACTTCCGGTATTAAGTCATGGGCCGATGCTGAAGATGATATTCCAGCCCCAGAAGTGACCACCAACCCAGATGGAACCAAGACTGTAGTAAGTTATCGTCTAAACAACAAGAACCAAAAGGTTAGAATTACACAAAAAATCAAAGAAGTTAAAGTTCAAGAAAAAGTACATCCATTAATTGCTGCTCGTAAGAATTGGAGTAAATATGGTAAAGAAAAGGGTACCCCAGCTGGTCCAGATACAAGAACTACTCAACTTGGTGAAAAAGTTGAATTGAACTTGGGTACTTCATGGAAGGAAATTGAAAAACAAGAAGAAGAAGCTAAGGAAGAAGAAAGTAAATTAACTTCTGGTAATCAAAGAATCAAATGTAGAATTTGTGGAGGTGATCATTTCACTTCTAAATGTCCATTTAAAGAAACTTTGGGTACTGACGCTAACGGTTCTAACGTCAATAAGGAAAATGCTGAAATTGTTGAACCTGAATCTACTGGTGGCAAATACGTTCCAAGACATATGAGAAGAGACGCTAATGGTAACTTACCAAAGGAAGTTGGTGGTAGAGATGATCTGACTACATTAAGAATTTCACAATTGAACTCTATTGTCAATGAAGATATGCTTAGAGAAGAATTACTTGCTAGATATGGTCCATTACAAAGAGTTACTGTTGTTAAAGATAGAGAAAGTGGTGAATCTAGAGGATTCGCTTACGTTGCATTTGCTACTGAATCATTGGCTGAACAAGCTTTGAATGATTTGAATGGTAAGGGTTACCATTCTTTAATTTTGCACTTGGAATGGTCTAAGAAGAAGAAATAAGGGGGTTTCTATTAAACTGGTGTATAGTAAGTTATATATACATTAATCGAGCATTAAACTGTAAGCTAAGGGGTAGTATCTTAAGGTTATAGATCTAAATCTGATGTTTCTTTCTATTCTCTTGCAATATCTCATAGAGTACGTTCTCAAAGCGCGTATACTTTAGAGTAAAGGAGACCAGAAACATTGCTCTTCTGCTTATATATATAAGAGAGTGCTCTACCTTGTAATTCATTTAATCAGCGTCTTTTCCTCCCTCAAACCGATTTGAATCGGTAGGACTTTTACTTGTATTAACGGTTCTCTTAGTTGGCAGAAGGGGACGTATGTATGATCTTTATTCTGAATGTACAACAAAAAGCATAACCCTATATAAACACTTAATTTGTCATCTTGAAAGTGGTATAATTATATGTATATGTAAATAGAAATAACTAAATTTCCAGTTAAGCACTAGAAAGGAACACGAACATAATATTATTATCATAATCATTGGAATAACAATGTGAAATAAGTTCCTAGGAGAAGACATTCCAGGGAGAAGAAATTTATAATGATGATGGGTACCTTATTTTACTAAGCTCTTAGACTTGATAGAGTGTTTTTAAAAACATTATGAAGGATTATTAAGGAGTATATCTGATTTAATTTATTTGATTAACTGATTAATTTGATTAATTTGTTTTGTTTGGCCTTTAACCAACTCTATCCTACGAATGCTTAACACTGATTTCTTAAGATATAAAAGTTTTAAAATCACCTACTTATCCTTTACTTTCCAGCATCCAAATATAATATCCCGATTTACGTATTACACATACCTAGTATATATAGCAGAACCAATGTGCCCAATAGCTTTGTAGATCATACTTTTGATTTATTAGCTTTCTTAAATTTAGCCTTTTAATTTTGCTGCAAAACTGTAAAAATATTCATGTGGCTGTAAAAATGCAGTAAAAACGTAGTAATAAATATCCCACATATTATACCATACGAATGTACTGCTTCTCACATAAAGACTCACCAGTTCATTTACTCCTGCCATTCTAGCTTAGACTTTAAAGTAATTCGCACTCTTCCATTGCGTACTGCAAGCGTTTTTAACGCTCTTTGAGTTTCGTAAAGGTCTGAGACTCATTTAATGGCAAAAGGTTATACAAGGCATTAGATAAGTAAAATTGTGACCAAGTAGTGTTTTTACGCTTAGCTAATATGTTTGCAAAAGCATACATTTAATAACATACATTAAGGTATAAGATTCAAAGAAAAGTATGAAATACGCATAATCCATTAATATATCTTAATACCGTTGTGGATTATTTTAAAGTTCTTGACATACAACCAATGTGGCAGGGGATATATTTACAATTTACCAGCAATACAATAAAAATGACTCAAAATAAAAGTGCTGCGCTACGTAAGTATATATTTAGTCTTTACTTGCATTTAATTCTACAAGCATAGCGGTAATTTTGCCCTCCCCCCCCCTAGACCACTTGAACTATATATCTGTATACCAGCTGTAAACAAGTTAAAATCAAATTGTAGCAAGTAATTTTATACCAGTGGGGCAAATAAGTTAGAAAATAATTGGAGTATACATTATATATTTTATTCATGTACCTTATTTCAAATCATTGAGTAGTCTGTTTTAAGTTAAATAGTTTATTTTATTATTACCTATTGTATTCCGGATACGACTAAATGCTGTGCACCACAGATATATCATTATATACTAATTTCTTAAAACAATAAAATCTTATGCTCATGAGCCATTGCTTTATCTATCATCTATTTAGCAACCAAAAAGGAGAAGTTAGGCAATGCTCATAAAATTCTTGGCCATTTCTGGTATAATAAAGTAGCAATTGGCCAATCTATGTATACAAGGATTTTCACGTAGCTACCCCATTCACCATGACATGTAAAGATTAGAGATTAGGGATAACTTAAAACCTAATTACTTTTTACCTTGATATCTATGAATAAGCTAAATTTTTTTTTCATTACTAATATCATGTAAGCATATGGGATTTATAGTATTAGTATTTTGCCCTTTGGCCCTAAGAGGGCGGGGGAGCGGCGATGACGGGGACGGGGGTGCAACTTGCAAATGGAAGATAGGTAACGGCAAAACCATGAAGTAATGAGAGAAAATAAAAAACTCATAGCCTTCCTAAATGAGCTTAAGTCCATAATTTAGCCGTATCTAAGGTCCTATTTGATCTGGATGCATTTGCTATACTATCCCCCGACCAGTTCTATTTCTATTAAAGTTCTGTTTTGAAAATTGTATCTCATCGCTATTGTTGACGATGCTTTCAAGCAAAGTAAAGCAAAGCAAAGTTGCAGCAACTTCCGACTTATCTTATTCTAGCAGCAACTTAAATATCTTTTTAATTTCTGATTATTTTTCTTAAGTAATATAACAATCCCGTTGAATAATATGCAAATTAATCGTATCTTAAGTTAAATCCGAGCTCGGGTTCTCTCATGGTCTAAAATGTAATGCTTTTAAGGACAAATGAATTGGTAACATTGGTTTTGTCATGGCATGGAAATATATTGACAGGGTCCGTCCGTTGAGGTATCCGCTTTCCGTTTCCCATGTATTTTACCAAGAATTCGCATTCGCATTCGTTTTGCATTTCACATTTCGCATTCACATTTTATTTTATTTTATTTTTTTTTCTTCAAGCTTTTTTGCGCATGACAATTGCCTCCAAAAAAATAGTTATCCCCGTTTTTTGTACGACGGTTTCATCTTTTGCTCCGCTCGCTTCCTTCACATTACAAATCCTCGTTCCTTTTCTGCTTATTCACAGGCGGAAAAAACCTTACTAATTCAGGCAACTATTTTCTTAGAGTACGTTTTAAAATAAAATTCTTTTAGAAGATGTTCTTTGAAATTTTAATTTGCCTTCCTTATCAGTTCCAGTTTCACATTGTGGTTTCAATTTCCACTCACTTAATTTGAAAACAATGGGGGTTTTCCACAATGCCTCTATAATGCGTTAAAGCTCGCAAATAACACTATTTTATCTAATTGTAATGTTTTAAGTTGAGGGTAAGTTAAAATGGTTACGGAGTTCACACTCTATTAGTTTCTGGTTTATCTAATCTCCGCTGTAGTCACACACACATTATTTTTTTATTTTCATGTTGGCCGGTTTACAATTTTACAATTTTAAATTTAGTTTATTTCTTGTTTAAGTGATTTTTTTCATCTTCATTGTATTTTTGATCATTTTTCTATTTTTCATCTGTACTAATTTTTTTTTTGTACCTTCTTCTTTCGCATCTTTGCTTTCCTTTTGCTTCCATATTGTTTCTAAATAGTTACTTACCCTTCCTTGTGGACCAATTATTATATCCTTTTTTTCTATTTATCACATAAGGGAAGTAACTGTGAATTGAAAAAAAAAAACTGGCTATACTGAGGATTTCACCGGGCAATTTTGGATCCTATTTTAATTTTTGTTCCTAAATTCCTTTTTACACTATAAACGAACAACACCCCCGCGCCCGTCGCAAAATAGTTTAATAATTATTTACCAAAAGTATATTCTGAGTGTATAAATATATTTATATATATCTCTATATATGTAAACACATTCACACACATATATTTATATTATTATCACATACATTTATTTATTTATTTGCAGACATTTTTTAGGGCTATTTTCGATATCCCTCGTATCAGAACAACTACTTTAGCGGATAACAGTAGAGACAATCGATTTGTTTTGAACTACTATCAATTACCACCTCCTTCTACACCACCCTTCTGGAGTTACCCGATTTATTTTAATTGCTAACATTTTGTTCGATCCTCGGCTTTCAACCACCTTTTGCTTTTTATACCAAATAAAAAGCTATGGAAACTGCTCATCGCCATCTGGCTATGCAGAGCTCAGACCTGTTACTGCTGGCCCAGTTGGATGATTCCGCCGCCCAAGGTCATAAACCAAGATTCTTAAAAGGTGTATTCCGTAGAAATTCTCTTAACAATAGAAGAACCCCTTCGAGCTCCCAACCACACTCCCAGGCCACATCATTGAAAAGCTCAAGTCATTCCAATACTTCAAAACCTCAGAACCACCACATTGAAAACGCCAGAGGCGGCAAGGATGTCTATGACGTTCTTTCTTCCGATGGCAATTCGTTATTCTATAATGAAGAAGACGATGACGATGACGACGAAGATGACGATATCTTATCTACCGGTGGTCTTGATGTATCTTCCCACCTGTCAGTCTCATCTTCCGTCATTAAGGAAGGTTTCTTCGATGACAACGGACTCTACGCTGGTATCAATGATACCCCTCTGTGTTCAGCTCCTTGGACGGGGATTAAATACGAATATTTAACTCCTCCTAAATATATTAAGACTTCTAGAAAGAAGAAGAAGGCCCCCAAGATTCTCCAGAAACTTTTCCTTGCTCAAGAGCTTAATGTACTTGACTCACCTACAGATAAAGACCACGATGCTTCTTCTCTGAATCAACTGGATTCGGATAATAGCTCTGATACCGATGATGAACTGATTGCCAAATCATCTAATTCTAAAAGGGGTTCCCGTAGACTGAAATCTTATCACCGTCATCTTCGTAATACCCGTAACGCCGCTGCCAATAACAATGAACTGGGTAACAAGGGAGAAATATTTGCCATGGAATTCTCTAGAGATGGTAAATATCTTGCCACTGGAGGTGCCGACGGGATAATCAAAGTTTGGAAAGTTATCCTGTCACCTTTATCACGTTTAGAAGAAAGTAATTTGGCTACTAGTGTAGCAGTAGCAAGAGATGGGTTAGATCCATTGGATGAAACCTCTAAAGGATACAATAGAAGCACAAGAGCTTATGATTCAGCAGCCATTTTCCACCAAAAACCAATCCGTGAATTCAAAGGTCATACCCATAATATCATTTCTCTTGATTGGAGTAAAAATAATTTCCTTATCTCCGGTAGTATGGATAAATCGGTCAAGCTTTGGCATGTCGATAGAAGTGACTGTTTGGCTCTGTTCCCACACGAAGATTTTGTAACTTCAGTTAGATTCCATCCCACTGATGATCGCTTCTTCTTACTGGGACTGTTGGACAATAAGGTTCGTCTCTGGCTGATTCTTGAAAAAACTATTTCATATGTCAATGATTTAGGTGATGATGTATTGATCACAGTAGTGGCATTTACACCTGACGGTAAACACTGTCTTGTGGGTGGGTTTAATGGTTCAGTTTTCTCTTTAGAAACCAAGGGTCTCCATGTAGTGCATAGATTCGATTTTAAAAAGAAGACCACCTTCCATCACCCAAAATCTGCCAGTCATAGAATCACAGGTATTCAAGTATTACATAACGATGATGCTGGATATTTTTCATCCAATCTGAACCTGCCTCTGAGACTGAATCTGATAATAAACAACAAGGGTAATACTAAGTTGACTCCTTGTATTGAAGCTACATCCGAATATAATCCAGACAAAGAGGTTAAGAATTTCCATTGGAATATCCTTATTACTACCAATGATTCAAGTATCCATCTTATCGATTGTTCTTCAAAGAAAATCGTCACCAGATTCAAAGGTCTTGCCAATAGCTCTTCATCTATATCTGCCAGTATATCTGATGATATGAAATATATTATATCTGGTTCAGAAGATCATTGGTGTTATGTATGGGCCAATGACAACAGAAGTATAAATAAAAAATTAAAGCTGGTTATAAAAGATATGGTCGTTGATGGGGTAGACCATGGACACAGCAAGTATTACAAATTTTTCATTAAAGGCTTGTTAAAGCATCATTCAAATCATAACGCTGATGTAAATGAGTTCAAATATGTTTCCAATGAAAATAGTAATCATACTTCATTCCATCCACATCACCTGAAAGTGAATGCTGCTATATTTGCCCCAACACAAACCCTGAAATTACTTGAATTCAGTAATGACCCTTTGGTGGAATTCTACAAACACGAAGACGAAATCAGAAGGTTTGTTTCAGAAAAGAATAAGGACACAACCCAGACCCTGTTGAATCCAAACGATGAATCATCCCATCCTATGGCATCAAGAATGATAACCAATAGTAGCACCAATAATTACTTGGGACAAAACAACGGTGGTTATATCATTGTAACCACGGACCAAAATGGTTTGATTCGTGTATACAGACAAGACGTTGCTGCCAAGGCAAGAAAATATGTATCTAGATACTTGCACAACTATGCCCAATCAAAGGACTTCTGTGTAAATCCTGGCAACTCTGGAGATAAAGGTTGTAAGATGATAAAGAAAGAAAATTTAAGTTGGAAGTTGCCCAAGACAGCAGCCCGTAGTTTGAGTCCAGCAAGTGAATTAGTAGGTGGTTCTATCAAAAATATGTTGAAGATGAGGCCTTCCATGAGTACCACATCGACCATTCCAGGATCTCCAAATATGAATTCTATTGCTTCTATGACCAGATTACACCTGGAAAATAGCTCTCCTAATTTCAGCTCCTCTTCTGTGCCTACTCTTGTAGGTTCCAATGGTGCCAGTCATAGCAGGACTCAACATCCTGGTGCTCTTCACAGAGTCAGTGAAGCCTCCACCCAAGTGCTGCTTGACATACAATCCAATCCAATATATGCAAAAGTCAACTATGAAGATTCCCATCTACCAAAGTTAAGTAAACTGCAACTGGTCCCTGGAGGATTGAAAGTGAAGAGTCCTCCTCCAGCTACAGTAAATCTGGTTAATATGCTGAGACAAGATGCTATTGAAGAGTCTGCTGAACCTAGAGGAAGAGAGTTATAGAAATCACAGTAACTGCTTTTACATGAAACAAATGTATTATATATTTATATATTTATATATTATTATGAAATTATTCATACGAATGAAATAACGATAAAATTGCTACTAGTAGGTTAGAAATATATTCATAAATTATATTATATCGATTAGTCATCATTTTTCATCACTTTTCATTATCTTGTCATATAATCTGCCAAGCTTGCTTTGATTCAAAGATAACCTTCTTCTAGCTGATCTACTTATCATTTCAAGCTTGGACATTCCAAGAAGCTTCAATGTGTATACGCAAAGATCCTTTTCAGCCCGCCATATTTGAACTTTATCCTTACCACTAGAGATATTATTATTATCATCCACTGTATTTTCTTCTGTAGCTGCCAGATTCTCTTCTTCGTCATCATGATTAAATCTGCTAGAGTGAATACCGTTTGGACCTTCTTTTTTGTCATCATCGAAATTTCCTATCATTTCTTCGAGGTTGACATCTTCTATATCATCTTTCTCTAATTCAACGTTCAACAATTTGCCTATAACAGCTTCCTTGAAAAGAAATACTTCCATAAACCTGCTTTCAGAGGTTGGAGCCAACGATTCAATGAAGATAGTTCCTCGTTGTTCGAAAAACTGTTCAAAGTTAACTAAATTGTGCTTGTATCCTTCTTTATACTTATTATAAAATATTCTTACTCCGACTATAAGATCCATGATTTTAGAAGAAATAATAGTTTGTAAATGATTCAAAGATGACCATATCTTAACATCATACCCTGAGTTATAAGGAGTAAACAGAGACATAAATAACAGCTCAAGTTCTAATAATTCACCCTCAAGGCTCTCTAACTTGGCAGTAACATTAAGTTGTACAGTAGAGTGAAGCGGGATGTACATGAGTTCTTCAAGCTTCCAAGAGTAAATTAAAAGCATAAAGTCGATTATGACTTCCAAATTAGCAGTCAATTTTTGTACATTATTCAAGAACAGCTCTGGGGTTTCTTTCACAAATTTGGATATCTGTAAATTTTCGAAAGATGAAGAGTTGAAAAAGTCCTCGAAAATATTAGCACTTTTAACGGTGTTATTAAGATTTACATAATTCCCAAGTCTTGAAGCCTTAATCAATGGGATTGCTAATCTTGAGGTAAATTCTATAGCGTTTTCAAGATCGGATTTCAATAAACCGTCATCACTTTTCACAATATTCCTAGATTGCGATAACAATGCCTGAAGTACTTCCAGCACTTGCAATCTGGCATTGGAATTATTTGTTGGCACATGAATCGAATTGAAAGACAAGCTGTCTTCTAAAAGAGCCAGGAAAAAATCATCGTATGCTTGCATCAAATCGCCAAGTTGTAATTGGTTATTATCGTCCTTGGTAATTTCAGGTTCAAACAACTTGTAAGTATCAAATATTTGTTCTGTTAATTCATCAAATTTATCTGTTTGATTCAGTTTTCCAAAGGAACTTTGAATGTTTCCAGCGTCATCCGATTTCACCAAAAGTACGCTGAAAATTCGTAAATACGAAGCAAATTGATTCGACTGTTTAATCAGTTCCTTTTGAATTGGTGGCATCACAGTTGTTAACTTCATTAAAACAGGTTCCACATTAAATTCTTCAGTGTTTGAAGAATCTTTGCCAACTTGACGGATCTTGTTCTTACCAAAGATGAATTTAAGGGATCCCAACATGAATTGAAGTAAAATGAACTTATCATCTTTATTAAGTTCTAAGTATTGTTTCAATTCACGATAGTCTTCTAAATCATCCGTTAACACCGACGAGAAATCCATTAAAAAGTACCTGAAAAGATCTTCCCAAGAAACAGCAAAATTAGGTAACTGATATACGGCAAGGAACAAACTTGAAATGGATTCACCGAGAGAAGTATTACTTAAGCCTTGGGGCCCTTGATTTTCTCTATAAACATTCAAGCAATTCAAAACAAATGTAATCAAATATTTGATTAAAATGTATAACTCCATATTCAACTTGCCATCTTCAACGGAATACTTCTTATGAATTTCATCTGATTTTTCCAAAGCATAAGTTAATATAATTTTGGCATATTCTCCTGAAAACTTTTCGTTGTTCTTATTCTGTAAATTACATACTAAAAAGAAATTCAGAACAATTTCAAAGATACCAGCTTCATTGAAGAAACCAATTTTAATAATTTCGTAGATGCAACCCAAAGTAGTAAGTCTAACATTAGAATCAGCATCCTTATAGGTCATACCAACCAATTGTGATTTGAATCTTTCAGTGAATTGACGTAAAACGGCACTCATAGTTCCAGTAGTGGAATTCTTATAGATTCCATGGAGTACTTTAGTGACTTCTAACCTAACCACAGGGATTGGATCAGAAAGCAACCAACCCAAATACCTGATATTTGATGTTTGGAAGAAATACTCCAGATAAATATTCATCCATTCACCCAAGTACTTGACACATTCTAATCTTACTTGAGTATCTACATCTCTATATCTATGTACGAAGACAGATTCCATTATTTCATTCAAGTATTGCTTTAAAATTTCCTGTTGAATTTGATAGTTCTGGGTACTTACCAAAGTAGATTTCGAAGCAGTTCTTCTTATAGAGAGTTGTCTTTGTCTTCTATCGATATTCAGCATTATAGATACCATCACGTTGCACAATTTCAGTTGAAGTGAAAGAATCACCGTGGTGAAAACGTACCTAAATGGTCTAGCAGTACTATTTGTGAAAGTGATCATCCAAGTTAACAAATTATTCATAAGTTCAGAATGGGTTTTATTTTCTTCATCGTAAAGGTAGCCTTTGCTATAAGAAATATCGACCAATTCATCAAAGAAGTCCAAGACGTTTTTACGGAAGAACTTCAATTGTTTATTATTTGAAGCAAATGGATACTGATGGGTTTTCTGCAGTTCAAATAATGTCTTGATTTCATCAACAGTAGTAGTGGCTGAACTGTAATTAAGAACATCATGTGGTTGCAAAAGGTAGACACAACCACAAGAACGAAGTAAGAGATTAAGAAGATTAGATAACGCCAGATTAGCGTCATCTTCGAAACTTTCAACCCATTCAATGGCAAATTCCAGAATTGCTATTTCAGGGTCAGAAAGGGCTTCGTAAAGGTAATTTTCTTCATCTGGTGACTCCTTCTTCTTACTCTTGGTGGGTTGTTTACTATTATTCTCTCTTAACATTTGAACAAGTGGCACAGACTTGGCTGGTTTACCCCACCGTTGTCTTTTGGAAGTGCTAGTCTGATTAGTAGTGGATGTAGCTGCTGGCAGTTTTCTTTTCTTCAGAACCTCTACATCAGATTCAGCCTCTGATCCATCTGATCTATTTGATTCATCAGATTCATCTTCAGACACCCCCAGAGCGTCTCCACTGTTTTCTTTTCTACGAATTTCACCATCGTCATTGACGGTATGTTCTACATCACTGTCACTTTCCGTATACACGGTGGCAGTCCTAGTCCGTGTGGATCGTCTAACTGCCATGGTGCTCTGCTTTCCCTTAGCCATGTTGTGTACGCGTTCTGAAGTGTTTGAAAGGCAACGCGAAATGTAAATAAAGAAAAGAGAGCTTAAGATAACCAAAACAAAGGAAGCGAAAAACGGGCTAGTTTATGTGGGCATGCAAGTGGGAAGAAACTGAAAGAAACAGAGTGAGCAGGTAAGAGTAAGAGACAGTAAGAGACAGTAAGTGAATAAGCAATAGTAGGTAAGATAGTAGAACAAGCAAAGTGCAAAGAAAGCATTGACAAGGAAGCGGGAACGTAAAGAAAAGGAGGAGATTGGTGTTATTTAGAAATACCAACATAACCATAAACATAATTATAATTAAAACGTAAACATTTGATGTGGATCTAATTTGATGTGGATCTAATTTGAGACGTATTTAATATAATATGTTATATATTTACTGTATATTTACTGTATATTTAATGTATATTTTTCTATGCATTTAATGTATTATTTACATTTATACGCACTAAGAGAACAGGATGATACAATTGCTGAATACGCGCAGTACGAACTCCCACTTATGATTTCCCAGCGGTTCACTCCTGCACAGGTATCGCGCTGGACGAAAAACAAAAAAAAAAACATACTCTTTTGATCACAAACGTTCCTCACCAGGAAGAAAATACCATATACACAAGGTAAATTAAAGACGTGAATTCACCACAGAATACAGCTTTTGTTGGCCATTTCATATCAATCTTGATCGACAGAAAACTTCCTAACGGATTCTTAATCGATTATCTACGGCAATAGGTCTGATTCACAAGCACTCTTTTGTCTCCTACCCTGCCCCCTTCAAGTTTGTTTTCAATTTTTTATTCAAAATAAACCGGTGAATCTCTCGAATTCGAAAGTTACCTGAAAGTTACCTGACTGAATAAGGTAACCCATTCTGCCAAATAGTTGAAAGCAATTCATATTAGTGGAATATTTCCGTTGATCGACTTGCTCCTTTTGATTAACAGTAAAAAAATTCATAACTAACATCCCCTTGTTTTGATATTCTCGGCTTTCTAGACATAATGGCAACCCCAGCAGCTGAAACTCCTACAAGCGAACCAGTTAAGATGGAAGTCGATTCCGTAGATCTGACCGAAAATGTAGACCTTGATCAAGTCAAGAAATCCATCCTGGAAAAGGCCCAAGAATACTTGATTGAACAACAGAAGCACGTTATCATTCCGCTGTACGCTGCATGGTTTGATTTGAATGAAATCCATTCAATTGAACGTAAACTGTTCCCAGATTTCTTCGTCCATGAAGCTACCAATGGAAATGCTACCGCTTCCGGTACCAGTAATGCTACTGTTGCTGCTACCACTGGAGCCACCACCACCACTACTTCTACTAATGGGACAACCGAAGAATCCACTGCTGGTTCCAGTTACAAGACTCCTCAAGTTTACAGAGATTTAAGAGATTTCATGATCAATGCTTATAGAATCAACCCAGTTGAATATCTTACTGTGACTGCTGTACGTAGAAACTTATCTGGTGACGTTGCTCTGATCATCAGATTACACCAATTTTTAGAAAAATGGGGTTTGATAAATTATCAAATTGACCCAAGAACAAAGCCATCTATTTTGGCTCCTCAATATACTGGACATTTCCAAGTTACTTTGGACACTCCTAGTGGATTAGTACCATTTTTACCAAAAGATGTAAAGATTCAAGAATCAGCGGTTGTCAATGGGACGACCGCTGCTTCCTCCGAAAATGGGTCAGTCTCTTCCACTGATTCTGAAAGTACTACTACTACTACTTCCTTACCAGTTAATTTGGAACTTAGACGTAACGTCTATACTAAGGCATCTGAAGCCACCAAGAAAGTCAATGTCAATATTAACCAATTCATGTGTAATGTCTGTGGTAACGATTGTACTAATGTACGATACCATAACTTAAAGGCCAAAACTGTTAGTCAAGCCCCAGGTAACGCTGCTGTTATCTGTGTCTCCTGTTATGAAGAAGGCTTATTCCCACAGAATTTCTATGCATCTGATTTTATACAACTCAAAGAATCGGTTACTAATGCTACTACTGGAAGTTCTGAATGGACTGAACAAGAGGTATTACTCCTTTTAGAAGGTATAGAAATGTATTGTAGTTATGATGCCAGTGGAGTAAATGGAGGTAATACAGTTGGATCCAATGGTAACGTTCAATGGGAATTAATTGCTGATCACATAGGAACCAAGACTAAAGAAGAATGTTTGATCAAATTTGTACAATTACCAATTGAAGATAAATATTTAACTAAGCTTGTTGGAAGTGGATCAAGTGGATCTGAAACTGCCAATGTCACTGAAAATAGTTCAAAAAATAGCAGCTCCACTACCGTCCATAATATCGTAAAAGAAATAGTGTCTGGTGATAATGCTACTATCAAGATTGAAGAAAACTTGGCTAAAAAAATTGAATTCGTACTGAAGGATCAACAATCTTTAATCTCTCAAATTGTTGAATTGACTTTAGAAAAAGTTAATGTTAAATTATCTAATATAGAGATTTTAGAAAAACAATTAGTCCAAGAGCGTGAAAAGGCATCAAATGAAAGAAAGCAATTCCTTTATGAAAGATGGGCTCAATATGAAAAAATCAACAAGTATAAAGAAACTAACCCAGAATTAATCACGATACTTGATGATTTACTTCTGCCAGTGAAACTTGAAGTAGACGATTCCAACGAAAATGGAGTTGATGGGGAATCTAAAGAATCTAATAATGGTCAAAGTTCCAATAATGGAGGAGAAGTGGCTCCAGTTAGTGTTGCTCAACCAAAAGCCTACCGTTTCTGGTCTAGTTGAATGTATTGTATAACAATGAAAATTATTTTAAATAGATCCAACCGTAGTATTCTAAGTCTCTAAATATTCATGTTTCCTCTTGGTTAAATAAATTCTGTGCTTCCTCTAAATTGGCATGCTTCCTTTTATTTAAATGAAATGATTCCCCGTTGAAATATGCTTGAGATTTAATTAGGTAATAGCGATCCAGAAAAAAAGGCTTCTGCTTATCACTTATTTTAATTTATTTATTTTATTTTATTTATTTTACATAAACTAATCTTTTCTCCTGGATTAAAAATCTACACAGCATGAAGCCACGCCCATTGGATACGCTTGAAGACCGGATAGGCAACCTAGAAGTCAAACTCACAGGAGCAACTGAAGAAGAAACTGATATGGCATCAGCGGTAGGAAGATTAAAAACAAAAGTCAAGAAATTGTACCAGGAGACCCCCGAATACGAAGGAGTTTACCAGCTTGTAGCAAATCTTAACTTATGGGATGAATTAGAAGTGCAAAAGAAAAAAGCGATTAGTGAGGTTGAACTGAGTGAACTGAGTGAACTAGGTCTGGCTCAAACTCCGACTGATGCAACTGAACTTGAAGCACAGCAGCTGGAAATCATAATAAAGTATCCTAAGTTCATTGAGGCTTGTAATCAAATACGAGCACTTGCCTCTATTGACACGTCAAAATTGATTAATTATGTAGATACGTTACAAGAAGTTTGTGATTTTGAAGCACATTCTGCTACAATCGAGAAATCCAAGATTGAAATAGCGAAATTGTCAGACATGGTTCATCTTATGGTGGTCAAGTGTCTTATAGTGATTGAAAAACACATGGAATTATTGACTAGGGAAAACGAGTACTGGAGCTCTACAGAGGAGAGATTGAAGAAAGCAGCGCAGAGAGTTGCTGCTTTGGAAAGACAATACGAATCGCAGCACAAATACTGATATTATACTAATTTCAATAATATTCCAACTTGACTACTAATGATTGATGAAACCAACACATACTATATATTCATAAAATGAACTAACACGAAGAGTAATGAGAAATATCTGAAAGCGCTTCTGTAAGTATCTGTAAGTATGTAGCAAAGCTTATTTAAGGAGAGCCTTAGTAGAGATTTCCAGTGGATATAAAATTCTAAACATAATCAAGACATGTGATTAAATGTTAGTGATAACATTAAAGATTAAATATATAAAAAGATTTAAAAATGATGCCATACCCTAAAGGTTTCATATACGATGTATCTTGTACGACTTATCTTACACGATTCATTAAGGTAAAAAAAATGGACGAGTCCGGAGTCGAACCGGAGACCTTTCGCATGCTAAGCGAACGCGCTACCAACTACGCCACACGCCCTAGGAAGAAGTGGTCCCTAGCAGGATCGAACTGCTGATCTTGGCGTTATTAGCACCACGCCTTAACCAACTGGGCCAAGGGACCTTTTCTTGTTTCAAAGGAGCTGCTTTGTTGTTCAAGAGTGTACCACTTAAGCTTATTCTAGTAGGATTGCATATAAGAACATTTTCTGCACATTTTCTGCTCCTCACAAATTACTTGATTTTTTGGCTGCAAAAGATTTTTAAAGATTTTTGTCTAAAAAGATTTTTTGAGTTACGGGTTTCTTGGCTCTTCAACACTCAGCCACTTGTAGTTGATATCGGTCAAAAGGCATGTTTAAACATCTAACAGGCTTAAGGCAGGTTGGAAGAACCGCTCAGTTGTTCAGGTTGACTCATACAGTGGCGTTCACCAAGAATAAACTCCCATTAAATACAGTGGACCCAGATCGATATTCACAAGCTCAACCTCATCAGGATGACGAAATTATTATTGCAATGAGCTCAGGGGTGGACCTGTCGGTGGCAGCCAGTATATATTCCAGTAAATATAAAAACGTTAGAGGCATATATATGGCTAACTGGACCCAAAGTGCCAAATGCCTTGAAGATGAATGGAGTGATGTGCAAAGAGTTTGTAAGCAATTAGATATCCCTTGTGAAAGAGTCAATTTCGAGAAAGAATATTGGACTGATGTCTTTGTACCTATGATAGAGATGTATAAAAGGGGGCTAACGCCTAATCCAGACGTTGGATGTAACAAATTTGTTAAATTTGGTAAAATGGTCGAACACTTACATGATAAATACACTAAATCGACTCAACTCCCAAACAAAAATTGGTGGTTGGTCACCGGTCATTACGCCCGTATAATGAAGGACGCCAAGGACGATAAATTTCATTTACTTCGTGGTTATTATCCTTATAAAGATCAATCATATTATTTACTGATGATGCCTAAAGATATCTTAAGTAAGGTATTGATGCCCATCGGCCATTTAACCAAACCAGAGGTTCGTGAAATTGCAGAGCTGAAAGGTCTTTCCACGGCAAAGAAACCGGATTCACAAGGTCTTTGCTTTGTAGGGCAAGATCAGACTAAATTCACTGATTTCTTGAGTGAATTTATAGACCCGAAAAAGGGCCATTTCATTACAAAGGACGAAGGTTTCGTTGTAGGTGAACATATAGGTGTATGGCTGGCTACCATAGGTCAGAGAGCTAGAGTTTGTATGCCTCAAGGTGATCCAAAGTTTAAAGGACAATGGTTTGTTTGTGAAAAGAAAGTAGATACCAATGAATTGGTTATCGTCCAAGGAGCTAACCACCCAGCTCTTTATTCTTCCGTGTTGAGCGTGGAAAACTGGGAGCTGCTTGACCCGGAGTTGGACATTTCTTCGTTAGATGACTTAACTATTCAATACAGGTCTCTTCAGGATCCACCTTGCATAGTTAAAAGTATAACAAGTAATGAAAATGGGTTGGAAATAGAATTAAAGGATAAAGCCAGAGCTGTTGCCCCAGGTCAGTATATAGTGCTTTATCAAGGTCCACGAGTTCTTGGAGCTGGTATACTTATGGGAACAAAATGATTGAAAACGATTGTAAATAGGCTAAATATAATAGAATTTAAATAGGAAATGGATAAAATTAGATATCATAAAATTTCATAAAATATCATAAAATATCATCAATCATCAGAAAACATATCCAATCATTGTCTCTACATCTCTCGTATCATAATATGATTCGTTTTATTTTGGCTACATAGCTAAAATTAAATACTTATAAAAACACATAATCCTTTGGCAAAGTACCAAAGTCCTTTATTCAGTTTTCCCATCATTTCCTATCTATATCGTAAATCATTCATCATCTGTCCAGCAGGATTCTCCATTAAATTATCTAAAAGGCAGTAATTGTTGGGTATATCTTAGTGGTGGATTGTTCAGATGCTTCAATTTTGCTTTGACTTTCTTGTTCCCTTCTAAGAGAGGACAAGTAACTTACCACCATATTGATTAATTCACGGTGTCTTGCAACGTGATCCAAATCCATGTTGTCACCGATAGAAAGTTTTTGTAAAGATTTTTCAAGACTTTCACTTTCACTTTCTTTATCTTCAACATCGGAGTCATCATCTGCATCTCTCTTGGCACTTCTTTGGTAGGAGGAAACACCACCAAAGTCCATACCAATTGGAGCATTATGAACAGGAGCATTACTTCTGTCAAATTGAGGATAGTTTGGAGCGTAGTTGCTTTGTTGGTTAGAAGGTTGCATGTTATTCAAAGATGGGTACAATGGTTGAACCAGACCTGAAGAAACTTGAGTCTGTTGCTGTGGAGCTTGTTGTTGGTTAACCATTCCATTGTATTGAACATCGATAGAGTTTGACAAGGAACTGAAGAATTTTTCGGCTTCCATTAATTGGTTGCTGTTACCATAGGTGTTATAACCAAGATGTTGAAGATGGCCTGGTTGTTGTTGCTGTTGTGGTTGTTGTTGTTGGTGATATTGGTGACCAACAGAATCATCCAATTGGTTAAGTCTGGCA
The DNA here is from genome assembly GCA_030574355.1 of Kurtzmaniella natalensis. Taxonomy (NCBI): domain Eukaryota; kingdom Fungi; phylum Ascomycota; class Pichiomycetes; order Serinales; family Debaryomycetaceae; genus Kurtzmaniella; species Kurtzmaniella natalensis. Next base: position 86,644 of record JAJMEV010000035.1, on the reverse strand, counting down.
AACATGTCATAATTGTAGTTTGGTTCCATCTTGGCCTTCTTATTAGAATCATTAGCAACTTGGTTGTTGAGTGGGAAGTTGAAGTCATTCAAAATCACATTTACAAGGTTAGTAGCAGATTCTGGCTTTCTCTTACGAGAACTTTCGACGTCATACAGAGTGTAAGCGGATTGGTGACGGTATGGAGTACCGGAAGCACCGTAGTTGTCGTAAGGTGGAGTTTGTTGTTGAAGAAGAGGTTTGGAACCACCATTTGGAGCTTGTTGTTGTTGGTATAAACCAAATTCAGCATGGCTTTGACCTTGACCAGGGTACTCTGAGTAAGAAGTGTATCTTGTAGCAGAGTCATTTGGGAATACAGGTTTAGCTGAAGTAAACATTTGATGGGCAACTTCAGTTTGCATTTGCTTTTGAGCCTTCTTAATATTTTTAGGGTGGTCATCAGCGTGAATCTTGGAGTGTTTCTTCAAATCTTGAGGTCTCTTGAAAGATTTAGGACAAATGTCACAGTGGAAAGGCTTCAATGGAACATGAACTCTCAAGTGAGAAGTAATATGATCACGCTTTACAGTGGAAACACCACAGTTATCCCAATAACAAGTCAACAGCAAGTTATTGGACAGTTTACGGCCAACATGTTCATCACAAAGATGGTCATATAATAACTCTGGAGTATCGTATACATTCAGACAACTATTCCAGTGACAAATAAAAGGACCACGAAGATCTTCATCGGTGATTTTCTTATAGGTCTTCTTTCTTCTTGCTGGTTCTACGCTAGTTTCTGAGTCATTTTCCAGTTCACTGGTGCTTTTACGAGGGGTGATAATCAAGTCGTTATTGTTGTTGTTGTCTGGTTGAATTACTGGGATCACTTGATTAGAGTTGAACCCAAGAGCGTTGTTGTTAAAATCGTTAGGTATTGGGGCATTAATCAGATGTTCACCACCGATATTGCTATTATTATTCATCATACCACCGTTGGCAGCATTGATATTACCATTCAAGTTGTTATTGTCATTATTCACCACGTTATGGTTATGGTTATGGTAATATGGGTTAGAAAGAGCAGCTCCGTTTCCTAAGGTGGAGGATTTATTGATGTTCAAGTTAGAACCCCTAAGATCCTTTTTAAGAGATTCGGCGTCTTTGGTGCCCATAGGAGATCCTGCTGAAGATTGGGATGTGAGGGAAGCGTTTGGGGAGTTTGGCAGGGAGTTGCCAGAAGCTGGAGAGCCAGTAGAGGCATCATAGTCTCCCATACGGTCGGTGGCGTTCAAGTAGGACACGGGGTGGAGGTTATAGTTCATTTTTGGTAGCTTATTTAATATCCTAAATTCGTATGATTAAAGAGTTGTGTTTTAATGGTTCGTGGCTGCTAAAAAAAATTATACAAAGCGGAGTTCAAAAGGGACGGGTAAGGGTTATGAAGAATACAACGATGTATGTGTGGTATATTCCTTTGCGTTAGTTGATAGTAAAACCGGATTTTACTAGTTGGTATGTTATGGTAACTATTTAAAATCTTTTAAAAAAACCCTATTATGGGGCTAGCTTATGTCTTATAACTGATCAAATAATTAGCTACTAACCTAAAAGGGCTGTGTGGGAAGTATATAAGAAAATTAGGATAAAAATATTAATGTTCTAGGGAAAAAAGCCAAGAGAAAAAAAAGAGGCAAGTCAGTCGAGTAGTAAAAAAGGCAGCAAGATTGCACCAAATTTCCAGGTAAAAAATAAATAAACTTTTGTGCATAAGTTTCTTTTTTGATTAGATAAAACAAAAGTAGGGGGATGTATTTCCAAGAAGGATGGATTTCCAAGAAGTCACGGGATGAAGTTTATGTCAAAGGGCTATGCCACCTTAAGAGTTAACCGTAATCTGTTTTCATTATATATCATTATAGGTTTATAAGGATTGCTGCCAATTGTACTCCTATTCTTACTGTTTGTAACAACTGTTTGTATTGACTATTTTGCCAATTGTTATTTTTTTTTTTCTTGCTCACTTCTTTTGTTTTATTTTATTATATTTCGATTTTCTTTCTTTTTTATTTTCATGCTTACTACTAGAAAATGCTCATTTAATGGTACATGCCTTTACGCTCGCTAAGAATAGAGCGATATTGGTTGCAATATATTATATACGTATACGTGGAATACAATACATTAATTGTACGGAGGGAATTCCGTGGTATAAGAAAAAAAAAAGGCTCATATTCATGGAACTGTTGACCCCAGAGTTAAAAATATAAATCATAAATTAATTCGATAGATTCTATTGCTAGCCGTCCGATGTATAGATATGCATTTAGCGGTCCTTCTTTCTCTCTTGTAGAGATACATATGGAAATACAGCTGATCCTTTTAGACTTCAGCCTCCAAAACTCGGACTTAATTACGTATGAATCTATGATATCTTAGCCCATCCTTATTTATATTTCCTTCTGATTTTTTTCTTGTTCCATTACTCTGGGTGTTTTAATACGGTTAAACAGCATTCTTGGATGCCCAGACTACTGATTGCCTGGAAGAGCCATTATTCTGTATATAACATGACAATGCCAAGCTTTCTGCAAAATTGCCAAGACTTAGCACGTGCCAAAATCCATCCCGTACACTACTTATGGTTTTTATTTTTTCAGTTCCGTGGGACTTCCTCCTCATCTACTCCGACTAACGTTTTAGTGTCGGGATGGTTCTCTCCTAGTCGTATAGCTCAGATTCATGGCTCATTTAGATGTCATTCTTTATCATTACAATCTCGAAAAATAAAAAATAAAATAAAATAAAATAAAAATAATACATTATAAGATATTTTTATACGTATACCTGCACTCTACACACCAAAATTAAACGGTCTTTAGATCTTTGGAATCAACTAAGGTATATACCAGTATAAGTAGCACTACTAGTATCTGGAAACGGGTAAGATAGATGGAAATAATGTTTGTAAACACCTTCGCCACGTCTTGGAAGCATAAGTGACTATTTTACGTGACAAGTGTGGTTGTTTGGAATAGCCTTGGCAGCATGGTCTCCTAACAAACATAGAAGTTTCTTTATTTGGTTTATTTTTTTTTCCATTTTCCGTTTCTCTCCTCTTAGTCTACTAAATGTTTGTTTTCCGTATTAAAAGCGTTAGTAAGTATTTAGAAAGTATATTTGTAATATTTTTAGACTATAACTGTGAGTCTTCCGTAACTATATACGAGACTACTTTACGGTCTTCATACGAATAATAAACTTTGTTTTGGATAGGTGGTACCGTTCTGAGGTGATCCCAAAACAAACAGCCTCAACGTAAAGGTTGCAGCAAGAAGCAGCAACAGCATATATATAAGACCTTATCAAGAACTGCAAAAGACATATATAGTCACAACAACCTGAACCAATCGCTGACTTCTCGGTGTCTACCTACTATCTGCCAACTCTTTACCCACTGACCACCCACTGTTTGTTCTTAACCAACCTTTTCTTCGACCTTTCTGCAGTTCACTTTTTAATAACTCATAAGCTTCTTTCGCCTCTCTCATTTCTCTCCCCCACAGTGAAAAACTTGATGTGCAGCACTGCCAAATAGCTTCTGCTCAACTTTACATCTTCAGGTACGGAGACAACACTCCAGTAAACTAACACCTAAAACATCCAAATGGACACAAATCTCCCACCACAAGTATCAAACATACCACACAAACTAGAGAGTGTAAAAATAGTTTATACGAAGAAAGATCGAAAATTGGCTGAAAAGTATCCACATTTTCTACTGACTCCGACCTTTCTTATCTTCCCCAGCTATTTGCAATATCCCTCATTTTATTACCTCACAGTTCCTTTTTTCCTACGAAGATCTGCCAAAATTTCCCACTATTTAAACCAAAAAGTTCCCTGATTTTTCTAGAAATTTCCCCATTAAAAATTGAATAATAATAATCATAATAATAATAATAATAATTTTCTGATTAGAAATTAACGTTCCACTTTTTCTTTCTAGTAAACTCTTGTAGAATTTGGGGTTTTTGTAAATACATCTAAAGGGGATTGCAGGGGAACTACTTGGTACCATGTCGTCACAAAACAATAGAAGTGGGTACAACTCATCCCAGTCACAGACACAGCCACAGTCCCAATCACAGACCACAACAGAAACTCAAACTAATAGTCAGCCTCCAGTAGTGCTTCATCTCCGTGCCAGCAAACTGGGGACTAAAAAGAAAAAGAAACTGAAGAATAATGTAAGGTGGACAGAAGACGTCGTAGATAATGAAAACATGGGCAAGAAGAAGAGCAAAATCTGTTGTATTTTCCATCCAAACAGGGAGTTTGGCGAAGACAGCTTATCGTCGAGCTCAGATTCCGATTCTGATTCAAACTCTGATTCTGATTCTGATTCTGAGTATGCTTCCCACAACCACAACCACAATAATAATCATGATCATGACCATGACCATGAGTGTAACCATAATCACGCTGATGATGCAGCCAGAATAAAGCGTACTCCTAGTCCTAATGCCTACGAGAAGCAACCTGATTATAGGAAGAGAGCTGAAAAGAAGGAGGCCAAGAATGCCGAGTCATCGAGCCAGACCTGAAATTAGAGAGAGGTTCGTCTACTAAATCATAAATATTAGGTTATATCAAGTCATAATGACCTGTAAATCAGATCTTCTTGGATCATTCACAAACACATAATTACATATATTCATACAATTATTGTTCCTGGCTTTATCATTTATTTGAAGTGAACAGTATTTTCTTAGAATAGACTATATACAGAAAATAGTGTATATCTTCGTTTCCAAGTCATACTTTCATTACTCTGTAAGATATGGAATAAGCAGAAAATTGACAGAAGTAAATAGAAGTAATAGAATTGCTATCGAGGCACAAATAACCCAAGTCAAACAAAGGTGCCATCTGATGTCCATATGAATCAATAGAAATCAATAGAAATCAATAGAAATCAATAGAAAACATCAAGGAATTAAGAAAAGTAAGTAGCAATTTCTTATAAGTAGCAATTTTTAAGTCTCTACAAGTAATTACTCGAATTTATTGATTCAAATAGTTAAATCTATGTATATATGCAATAAGGATATATTCATCATGTTCATGTCTAGCTAAATTTAGCTCATCGTGGCTCGTATTATTATTATTATTATGATTTATATTATTAGTTTTGCCTTCTCGGAAGCATATTGTGGTATATATAACTGATATTAGGTTTTCTGAAGGTTAAGAAGATTGGGTATTATTAAAATGGGGAATTAAAAATGGTATTAATGTTGAAATTTTTTGAAGTTTTAGCTTAATTATTCTTCTGGATTTGTAATCTTTAATTTCCTAGAATAATCATTTTCATCTCCAAAGGTGTTTCTCGACACATTGGTGTCCAAAAAGATTCTTGGATCCAATCTGTGATCAAGTTCCGCTATTGGGATCATCAAGTCGTCACCAAAACTATTGGTAGCCAGATGTCCACTTGCATCGTTATTGTGACCTGGCAGATATATCGGTACTGAATTTGATCCAGCAGCACTGGCCGATCTTGATATAAGCTTCTTCTTAGACAGGTTACGGCCCACAGCTCCATTCCCAGCGTTTGTGGTTGGTGAAAAGAACAGGAAAAGGGTCTTATGGGAACTGTCTCTGGTTAAATTATCGCCACGAACAGAACCAGGTTGAACTTGAGGACTATCGAATTCTCCGATATCTACCACTGGTTGGCCATAATGGTTCTTTTCCGCAAACGAATGTTCATCTGTGGAGTAACCGGCTTCTTCATCGGATTCATGGGAATAACGACCACCAGCGGCACAACAGCAACAATATAAGATTGCCAGAATCAAGGCTACTACCACAATTCCAACTGCTGTGAAAGTCCCAGCAACTTTACCTTTGGAATCAAAGAATGAATCACCCAGCAGTTCTTTATTTTGAGGGTTTGCTTCGGCGGTATTCGATGGATTGACTTCAACAGAGGTAGCAGTGACGTAAGCAGTCGAAACCACTTGGGGAGCATGTCCACTGATAGTCTTATAGATAGTTGTAGCACTGACTATTGGAGTAGCAAGAGTCTTGGTACTAGAACCGGAATCTGAACTAGTGGTGGAGCTAGAGTCGGAGTCTGAGTCTGAGCTAGAACTTGAACTGGAGCTTGAACTTGAACTCAAACTTGAACTGGAAGCACCATTGGAACTGCTTGATAAAGCAGCAGTGGATGAAGAAGAAGAAGAAGTAGTAGTAGTGGAGGTTCTCATGGACGTTGACAATCTCGTGGAACTTGTTCCAGAGAGTGAAGTAGAGCTGGAAGGGGTCGTTGAAGTACTTGAGCTTGCTCTGTTCGAGGAGGAGGAACTTATTGCCAGTGATGAACTAGAAGAAGATCCTTGGGTCAGGAATGTGTTTTCAATGACCAAATAAGCAAAATAACCATCGGATGCACAGTCTTCTTGTGGGTATCCCGGACAACTGGTGTCACAATTGGAAAGGGAAGTCTGGTCTGAAGGTATAGAATCGGAACACCAACAGGTTTGACCTTGAAGGACTCCTATGCTATAGCCGGCACAATTAGTCTTACAAAGCCCATTAGACATGAAGTCAGAAGTACTACTTTCGCCATTGGACCCAGTATTTGAAGTAGAACAGTAGCTAATTGAAAGGGCGTCGGTGACAGCTATCGGTATTATAAAGAGGGCCACAGCTTTTGATATGTAAGACCAACGCATGATATCAATTACTAAGGTTGTTTTCTGTTTATATAAATATTGGAATATGGATGAGCCTATCCAAAGGAATAAATAGATATAGATATAATGAAATATCTAAATTTTTTATCTATGGGTTTTATCTATATGTTTTATCTATATGTTTTATCGACCCAGATTTTCAATATCTCTAATTAGGCAAACGGATTGGTCGGGCTAAAGATAATATAAATCTAATTAACTTCCTAACTTCCTAACTAGGTGGTGGTGTGGAAAATTTCGTAGCGATGTACTGAAGTCAAATCTAGTATGTAGCGGTTGGAAGCTCAAACTTTTTCGTTGCCTTGAAGGGGTAGGAGGAGGAGGGGGGTATAAACACTGGTACCTTAAAACAGAGAAAATAACAATGCTGAGAAAAAAAACTATAAATAGTTTAAGCAGGGAATCCCAACGGACAGAAAAACGATAGCTAGAACAGTATAATATTACAGATTCTAGTGGGTTCAATCAAGCATCAAGCTTTCCAAGCGGTGTGAAAATTTTAAAGTTGTAGTGGATCTCGGGGGTGTAATATAATGTATTAAAAACCTAGGTCCTTTTCCAGAGTTAGTTAAAAGTAGATCGAAGATCAAAAAAATATCGAAGTTAATTAAAAGTTAATTTTTTAGAAAATTAGCTATTATTTTTTTTTTTTCAGCCATTAACCATGCAGAAATTCAAAACTTTATGTTCGCAAATATCTGATGAGTTAATAATAAAGTGTCCTGCTAGCACAGACTTTTTACTAATCTTACATGCTTATGGTTTATTATTTACACCGTCACACCTATTTGGCGGGGGGAGAGGGAGGTGAAACGGATAGAAGCTACTTACTATGTATAAAGCAACTTAAACTCATAAGAATGTTGCAGGCAATGCGAGTTGTGGAGATATTTCTCTATGGAATTATATGGAAAGGATTGCTAGGTGGTATTTTCTATGTTTCTCAAAGAAGTATTTTTTCCCTTCCAGAAAAAAAAAGAAATAAGTTGAAAATTAAAATAAAATAAAACTGCTAGTACCAGTAATTGCTTCTTCATACTTCTCTCTTTCGAGTATAATAAGACTGTCTAAGTTTAACGTATAATATGTATACATATGTTTAGTTAATAATTTTTGGAATCAAAGAGGTAATTATATCCCGTTGAGTATATCCTGGATCGCTATTGCTACACTCTTAGCGTCTCTGCTAAAATATTCAAATTCTCAGCATTGCTTCTTGCGACTCTGTTCACAAGCTTACATATGAGGAATTCTGCCGAATTACCTTTCTAGTATAAATTACATCATTTTTTATTTTTCTTTACTTTATTTTTACTTGTTAATATCCGGTACTGCTACTGGTGTTACTCCACCTTTAAAATAACTATATCATCAAGGTTTAAATTGAACCTTTAGGCTTCAGACTTCGGCCAGCAACTATCGTAATCAGAAGCTTTCATTCTCATAGTATATTTTTATACATATGTATGTTCATAGGTTTTCTTTTTAATCTGGTTTGGTATGTGTACCACTTCATGCTCAACTGGCAACAGTGCTATTAATTCTTTCCCATTCGGATTGTGCTTTTCTACTTCCGGATTCTATTTGAACATTTTCTAACTTCTCAACGTTTGTTTATTACCACTTCTTGTCTATCATTACATCAGGTGCTGTAATCAAACAAAATATCCCGATACCAAGGATGTCCTGTGTGACGCATAGAATTAAAATATTACCGCAAATTAATCTTCCCGAAGAGGGCCATTGGTAGTAATTTTGTAGAATAAGATAAATCATCAAGATCAAAAATGATAATAATCTAAAAATAAAAATCAAGAAATGGCATGAAAAAGAAATAAACAGTGAAATCTATTAAAATACCAGAGACTTTTACAATTTTTTCCGAGAGTATAATAGCAAGGGACATTATCTATATTCAACTACGGTTAACTACAAATATATAGGATTTAGCTTGGTTTTGACAGCGGCCGGTCTAAGGAAAGTTTAAATCTATATTTTGTTCCTTTTTTTTTTTGCTCTTTACCCTTTAGCATCATCTATTTCATTATTTGATTATTTTATTACTTAATTATTTTATTACTTAATTATTTTATTATTTATGAGTTATATCATCTTGGGGGTATTCTAGGCAATCGCTTGTTCTTCATTCTCTTTCCACATCTTGAAAAATATTCAAAAAATCTTGGTAAGCTCTCAGACAGCAGTTTGAAAAATTCCAGATATCCTTCCGTATTTATTTAATATTATATCCATATAGTGAATAATCTTTCCTTGTCAATTAAATTTTACCCTCCCATCATGAGAAGGGCTGCTGAACAACTATGTACAAAGGTTTGTTATTCTTCGTAAATAACAATTACCATACTGAAAAAATAATGCAAGTTAAATGCAAGTAAAATTTTAGGGATTGATAAAGCGATAAAGATAAACAAACAAACAATGCCAAAGAGAAAGACTGAGAATAAACAAATCTATATACGTCAAAGAATCCTGAAATTTCATTTTATTTTCTCAGATTATGTAACTTTTTTAGTATTTATTTTTCTTTTTTTTTTTTTGAGTGTGAAGTATTTGTCAATTGAATAGGTAGTTTCTCCGATCGCTACTGTTAAAGAGATCGAAATGTTACTTCGAGTTACGGAATTCCACACAAAGTAAACGCATTTATATATAAAAATAATGAATAAACACATAGATCTTTTCTCTATTCTTAAAGTACCAGCTTCAGAAGATAATAGTATCAATATCACCCTCTCTCTAAGGTTTTCCAATTTTTCGAGTCCTGTATATCCTATATATCTCTGAAAAATTCAAAAATTCTTGCTGTGATGGCATTTGGCAGAAGCGCATTGCCTGTGTACATTGCGGCTACGCATAATTTGTGTCCGGTTCGATCCTCGCGGTCGGGTTACATTTAGTTTGAGTAGTCAACTAAATTGGCCCAGCAATGAGTAACAATATCACTGGAGGGAAGCAATTCAGCACAGTACGTTACCCGTGGTGGAGGCGAAGCGGATGGCACAAATCTTAGCGTAGTTGTAAAGGTAACTAATGTGACGACTCCGATTTTTTTGTTGTCACTATTGTATATTAATGATTGATTACTGCTACACCTGATTATGAGTTCATCATTTTATATATCTCTAGGTAATATGTACTTTTATTTCAATGTATATTTATGATATTATTTCCGATATTTGGAAATGGCTAATTTGACCAAATCTTTTTCTATAAATAAAGCACCTCCTAAGAAGGCTAAGCAAAAAATAGCACTAGCAAAAAAGTCCTTGAAGTTTGCCACAATAAATGATTTATTCAAGTATTGATATTGTAAGTAACCAATAAGTGATCCAAACACTAAAGTCTTGTAGATCCCTTTAAATTGGGAAGTAGTCTCCGGCTTTTTATCTTCTGCAAATACCAGTTGAATAAAGATAACACAGTATAAAATACGAAGACCCATATTAGCCATATTGGCTAAAATCAATCCGAGAATACCTAATTTCAAGTAATCCATAAATATGTACAGTGCAACCAAGAATGCCACTGTCAGGAAAGTCATGAAAATAGAATGGCGTTTAATATCCAGCTCTTTTGCAATACTGCTGAAAAACAGTTCAAAGATCCCATTGAATGCTAAAAATGGAATATATAAGACATATTGGGGGAAGTTTTGAAATAATGTTGTATTTGTCCATTTAGATGATGAACTTCCTAATAATATTTGTAGTAAGAAACTAGCATTTGGGAAACCTCCCAACACGAACAAAGTACAAAAACTCACATAAAAAACAGTCAAATTATTCAAGATTGACTTTGCATTTTGCATGTTTGAAGATTTATCTCCAGTATTTGAAAGTAATTTTGTCACATATAATCTTAACGATTCTTCGATTGGTAAAAAGAAAAGTCTAGCAACTAAAGACCCATAATTTGATATAACAGCGTAAACACCTTGTTCTTCTAATGTACTGAAATAATTAATTAGTAAATGGTCACCCTCTGATAGGATACCTTTAAATATAATTTGAACCAAGAGACTTTGCCAAATTGAAAATACTTCCAGATTATATAATTCATCTTTAGGATATTCATCTTTAGCCTTTTGTTCTGCAGTTTGGTCTATTGATTTCACCAGATAACTACATTTCTTTAATGATTCGTCAGTGGATGAACGGTAATCAAGCATGTAACTAATGAAAAGTGTCAATGAATAAACCAATTGGCCTACAGAGAAGGCAAACGATGATTTACCATCGTCATTTTTAGAGTAAGTAGCAGCCAATGCAAACACTGTGGAACATTGTATAAAAGTTGCCAAACTTTCGTATTTAGCTCTCTTTTTAAAATTTAATTGGAATTGATTGATTAAATATAAAGGTTCTACAAGTAATTCCAATAATATCAGAGATAAAGTGGTGGCAAGGATTGGATAAGTCCAAGAATTCAATTCTTCTGCTAATTGAAAATTTATAGAAAAGAAAGCAATACCAACTGCTGAACTTAAAAAAAGTGAAAGAAATCCAAAATTGATGATAAGTTGATAAGTTGTACGTAAATTGGTATCATCATTGCTTGGTGTCCTTTGAACAGCCAATCTTCCAGCTTCACGACTGAAGAAAAGAGTGGTGTGGACCAAAAATTCCAAGTAAGCTGAAAACCCAACTACAGAAGGCGATATGTATCTCATAAGTAATTGGTTCATAGTGAAAGTAATCAACTTGGTACCGATTTGGCCCAACACTAAGAATCCAGCACCGGAAGCAGCAGTGGACATATCACCAGAAGAAGGCGAGCTAGAGGTTGCTTGGGGGCTCTTTTCGACAACCTGTTTTGGCCCCTGTTTTTCAGACATGATCATTAGCTGGAACAAGAAATAGGGACCAGAAATAGGGACTCAATGATCAGGCCTTGTTGAACTAAAAAGGTAAACGATACTCCGATGAGAGACACGAGCAAAACTTCCGAAAGGTTCAAACGTCTTTCCCACGTTTCCCCACAAATAACCACGTATGGTAAACAAAACGCGAAAGAATACGAGGTAGCGAAGAGGGCCCTGATAGCATAGAAGCTTGATCAAGGTTAGTGTTCTAGGAGAAACCTGTTAAGTAGAACGGAGTGATGCGTTCCGGGAGTAGAGTATATTCTGAATTATTGAAGGGTTTGGGAAGGTTTAAAATTGTAAGAAAGACTACATTTACTGGACCTTTGCTAATGAAGTGGATATCAAAGCCGGCAAGAAGTGCTGCAAGCCTACAACAAAACATCTCTCCAGCACAAATGGGTGATGAGCCACAACACAGGATGAAAAGGAAACCAAACCAATTGACTACCATAACCAAAAAGACCTTCCATTTTTGTTCTGACGTAACTACATCATCTTGATGTACTTGTAGTAGTATACATGTGTGCATATACTAAGTTGCAGAAAATAACCTTTCAGTATTTCAATTATTGGAAGCCGAAGTGCCCGGTAGTACGGCTAGTCAATATAGCTTAAAGTTAGTATTCATGAATCTGAAATAATGACCTAGAACACTAGACAAATTAGTCGAAGCAAACCTAGTTTATTATTCATATTATGGTGCAATTGCTATCTACTAGGATTAATGGTAAATAAATTATTTCTAATGGATTATTGCTAATACTACATTTACTGATGCCAGTCAGCCAAAAATGTTTGCTTACGAGAACTACAAATCATTAAACTCCGTTTAATCTGTACACTGTCCCATCGAAATATTATATAACTTTCTGTTGGCAAGATCTTGAATATATTTCGTTTAGCAACTGTAAGTTTAGGTAGGTACAAAATAAATCAATGGCTGCTGTTAATACTGGAATGTGTGAAAGCTATTTTGCTATTCGTATATTTGGCTGGTAGAAATCAGTACCGAGTCGTATGATGCAACACTAACAATATATTAAAAGGTATAAAGCCGCACCAGTCTTATTATTAAAGTATAAAAACGTTTAGAAAGTTTGAAATTATTGAGAACAAGCAAGACTAGTCAGCTAACATATATTATTATACTCTTTATTTCTCTTGCTTGGTTGTCTTACTTAACGCTAAAAGATTATTATGGCTGCGCGCAGACGCAAATGAGGGAATTTTTTGAATCTACACCTAAACCTTTCTTGTCAGGATGAAATCTTAAATACCACTTTTTTTTGGCCTCGCTTATCTTTTTGATTTTTGTTTACTTCTTTTCCTGACTGAGACAGTTCAAAGAAAATAAACGCTTCCATATGGATATCTGCTTTCACAAGTATCTTTCAGTTTCCTTTGCGCTGGTGCGATACATCTATATTTTTATACACACTTACGATTATCACAATTGCTTTTCTTTGAAACTAAATTTCTGAAATTACATTTTAGCCTATTTTTGACTAAACTAACAAGAGGGAAACGACTTTCCGGGTAAGTTAGAAGTTTGTCTTTATTACAATAGATATCAATTAAAGTAGATATTTTTTTATAAAATTACAAAATCTTATTGTCTTTGAATATACAAACCAATTTTACTATTGACGCAAAAATCAATGCTTGTTTCAATTCTACAATTCAAGGAACACTTTCTACTATCTGTTTAAAAATAAGGTTTTTGATTACCTGATGCAAACCCTAAAATGAATTCATTTGAGCCAAATCTAGTAATTTTTGAATCTTCGCACCATGCACCTCGTATATTATATACACTCTTCTTTCTATCATCATAGCACTCTTTACCAGCTTTTGCTTATACCATCATATCTTAAGATTTTACAAAGCAAGAATGTGTGGAAAATTACCTCGGTGATATCGACACATAACACTTTGTTATTATAGTTTAGCTCCGTAGTTTCCTGAATAATATTTTATTTTTTCATGATACACAGTTCAATTTTCAATATTATATAATCTACGATTAATTATTCTAATAGAAATTGTTACACACTTTTCGTTACACACTTTTCTTTATAATGTCATCTCTCGTTTATGCTATTATTATACATCAATATTTACAAGTATACCGCGGGACTTCAATCTGTCTAGAACATAAGTACCGTTTCCAGAATTAATTCTAGCTAACCGTTGTCTCATCGTATTGGCCAATGCTCTATTCTCATGAACATGCACATATTTTGAAGAATGCAATTTAAGTTGATTTAGTTTCTCTTTGTCTAATATATCGGTTGATTTTTCAAGCAAATGTAATGCTTCTGGTGTGGCTTTCCAACCCAAGAAATCATCCATGGAGTTAGAAAATTTGGACTTTAATTCTTCCCATTCCAGTATTTCAATCTCTGATAATGGCTCTCTCAATAAGGTTAATGATTCATTTTTTTCAAAATCGGTACCGTCTTTCTTAGCAGTCCTTCTATCTTGCCAACGATGTCCATTCATAAATAAATATTTACCGTCCAACTCATTTATTGCATTACCTGTGATTCTACGCATGATTTTGTAATTCTCCGGGGGGCCCTCAGTTGTGTTTTTACCGTAAATTGATACATCATTATATTCAACTGGTAAGTTGAAGTAGTTCACACATTCATGATGGATAATGGCTCTGGCAATAAAAGTTAATTTATTTATAGAATATGATTTTGAGTGGTGATTGAGTCCCATTAAGAAATATTTGAAAAATTCAGGAGAAGGTGATAAATTTGGAAACCTTTTCTGCATGGTCGTAAATGTTGTCATCATCATCTCTACTCCTTGTCCTTCTGCTACTTTTCTTGATCTATTTGTGCCAAGATACCTCATTAAATAGGTGAAAGTATAGTCATCTATAATTCTTGGTTGTTGATTTGACTTTACATCATTTTCAAATAAATCTTGGATTACAGTCTCCAATTCCAGTAAAGAATTACAATTACGGAGTTGATGTTGGAAAACTTGATTTGATATCATGGAGTCTAATTTCCAATCTTTGAATCTAAGATCTACTTCAACAAATTCAATGAGTTCCTTGGAGTTGGAAGTGGTGGTGGTGAAATCACCTAATATCCTTAATAATAAACTCTTGGTCAATGGTATATTGATCAAATTCATTTGATTTATGAATTGTTCTCTAAGGAAAATATTCGATATCAGATCATAAACTCTAGCCCAAGTAGTCAAATTAATATCTATACCCATTTGTTTCAGTAATTTTAAATACTTGGATACCAAAGAATATGTACTTGATAAAGAACGGATATTAGAATGGATTTTACATAGTTTAAGTAAGTTATTGATGGTATCTGAGTTAGGTGAATGGCCATCTTCACTCATTACTAAAAGTAATTCTCTGGCGAAAGAACTTTGGTTTTTATCGAAACCGAAAAATTTGATTAAATAATTAAAGGTATGCACTGATCGATATGGTTTGAAATAGGTATTATTCAAATCATGTGTATATAATAAGATATCAGTAACAAGACCATTTTCTAAAGATGTTGAATTGTTATAATAGATATGCAGATGGGTAATATAGTAGATATATTTTTGGAATGATTCTGGGGTCAAGTTCTCCGGGATCGGAGGTACTTCATGGAAATGATACCTTGGGGTGTCTCTATTAAATCTATTAGCTTCTCTAAGTTCCCTTTGTTGTCGTAAAATGTGGGTAACGTCACCGCTGGAGGCATCTGAATCAATCTTCAATTGCTCCGGGGTCAATTCTATCAATAGTTTCATCATATTTTGGTATTTGATCTTATCATCCAAGAAATTACTCAAGGCAACTGATTGATCTTTACTTTGCTTTGCCTGCCAATTTCTTCGTGCTTGCCCTGAATTATAAGGACTAGGTTTCTCTTTCATTGTCTTCAAGTTGTCAATCAGAAGCGGTTTAAGGAAATCTTGGTATGTCTTACGACGGAAGTTCTGCTTGGCAAGATGACCATATTTTACAAGTAATTCATCGTTAGAAATAAGCGAATGGTGGAGTGTTTCAGACAGATCCAGTGGTTCAGTTTTATGTTGGACGTTCTCTGTTTGCCCCTCATGTTTAGGGGAAATATTTTCATTTGTATTGGTTTTTACATTTCTTTCGTGGCTTCTGACAGCACTTTTTGGTTGATTTGAAAATTGACCACCTGAATATGGCTTATTTCCTTCGTTCCCTATATGTTTTCTCTTAAGCTTTTGAGCAGGCGGTCGAACGGTATTTACCTGCCGCATGGACCTACTTATTCGAACCAAGGCATCCTTTATGGACGAGCTCATGGGCGATATATGGAACACACCTATTGGTTCTTGGAGTTTATAAGAGCCAACCTTTTTTGGATGCAAGTTTTTCAAGCGGGAGAATTCTGTGGAGGAGCAAACTTTTGATATGTGGGAGAATATAATTTAGATGTTACACAAAGAAACAGAACCAAAATGTATCACGTGCAGTGTAGGTCTATTCTTTACAAGATAGAATGGTAGTAGGTACTTGTATATGTAAAGTATTGTGAATGGTGCTTTTAAGGGAAGTTCTTAAAGAGAATTTCTCTTAGTATATAAAATTTGGTTTTGTAAATACAAGATGATTTTTACGTGGTTAACCTAGTTTTTCTATTTTCTATTTTTATATCTGAGCCTAAGATTTCTTTAAGATTTTCTTCAAGTTTTCGTTTTTGAGATTTTCTCTTTATTTTACAAAAAGCCTACACAATTTGTATTTCTATAAACCTTTGAGAGCTAGAACAACAGATGGTATAAAGAGAAGAACAACAAGAATGGGCAAGAGGATAATAAAGAAAAAATATACAAACAACTTAAACAACGATTATAAGCTACATCGCCTATATCAAGCTTCCCTTAACTAAAACTCTATTTCTCTACTTCATTGTCATCCTGTTCTGTAGAGTATCTTCTTGCTTCTCACTTCTTCCTCCTCACCACTCTCATAGAAATACAAATTTCCTGCACACACGCCTCTTCATGAAAAAAACTCAAAACTTACAAATCAAGAATTCCAAAGAAATAAGAACTTCATCGTACAATGTCATCTCCTCAAAGAGAAGGATTCGCTGCTCCAGCTTCTATTTCTCATGCTGCCCATGGTCATGTTATGAACAAGTCTCTTGGTGTCAAGTACAACTGTGCCCAATGTGCCAGTTCTTTCTCCCTTGGTAAGGGTGACGCCATCAGATGTAAGGAATGTGGTCATCGTGTGATTTACAAGGCCAGAACTCGTCGTATGGTTCAATTTGAAGCCCGTTAATCTACCCGTATTTCTAGATATATTGAATTTCTAGATGAAGCGCAACTGGCGGGTTCCTTTTTGATAGGTTATCGAGTCCATTTGCAAACTTTAATTAGTATCAAAACCACGTAATTATAGGGTAAAGAAAAGACAAAAAAAAGGGGGGAGGAAACATATGAAAACATATGAAGAAGGAAAAATTTGAAGAAGTTATGAAAACAACTACAATATTCATAACTACTCATATATAAAGCAAATATCTATTGCATGTTACATAAATGACAAAAACAAAAAAAAAGAAGTGAACTGTCATCCGGGATTTTCAGAATGAAAAACTCATAAATTATCAAAAATCTAAATAAAAGAATCGTATCGATCTATTGTTTGTATCATTAAATGAAAGTTAATTAACGAAATTTTTGCTTGTAGTATAGTATTCTTCCTACGTGATTATAGTAACGATTATATTTATACAATTATATAGCTGAAGTAAAACAAAAAAAAATTAGGTACAGCCGTGATTATCTGATTTTATAAAAAAAATCTAAAAAAGTTGCAATCAAAAAGATCACCAATATGTAAAACAGGGTATACTTTTGTTTTAAGGAATTGGTCAAGAATATGTGGTCCAAGGAATAGCTTCACTTAAGAATAGGTTTTACAGCGTCAAAATAAACAAAAAAAGATCACAAAATTCAGCAGTCAAAATTATTTAGCAACCTTTCCCCTCTCCAAAAATCCTAATCTCTAATTTACTTGAAGATCTTCTTAAGCTTGGAAAAGAATCCCTTCTTCTTTTCTTCCTTGACTGGAGTAGAAGTAGTAGCTTTCTTAACATCAGTCTTGGCAGCAGAAGCAGCATTCTTAGCAGCCTTAACAGCAGGGTTGACAGTTTCCTTCTTCTTTTCTTCAGCACGTTCTTGCAACTTCTTGGCTTCACTATCAGTTGGTTTGATTTCTTCTACAGAAACATCATCACCTTCTTGAGCATGAATAGCTTCTTCTGGGTTCTTAACACCCTTGGTGATAATAATTTCTTCTTCTTCTACTTTCTTGTTGGCAGAAGCAGCAATGTTAGCAGCAGTAACAGCTTCAGTTGAAGGAGCTTCAACGTCTTCTGGTACAGCAGTGACTTCCTTATCTTCAACAACACCGTTATCAATAGTTGGTTCTGGGTGTTGGGCCTTTGGATCTAAAGTTTGACGTTCTTCTTCAAATTCATGAGCGGCTTCTTGAGCAGCAATGACAGCTGGTTCCTTTGGTTCTTCAACGTTAGGAACTGGAACTTCTTCAACAGCAGCAGCCTTTTGGGCAGCTTCAGTAGCTTCAGTGATAGTAGTGTTATCAGCAACTGGGACTTCTTCAGAAGTAGCAGTTGCAGCAGTAGCAGCAGTAACAGCTGGAGCAGCAACAGCAGCAACTTCAGGAGCAGATTCTGATTCTGGAGTGGCAGTAGCAGAAGTTTCTTCGGTAGAACCTTCAACTTCTTCACCAGTAGCAGAGTCGGTTTTCTTTTGCAGCTTCTTCTTGGCCTTGTACTTGCTCTTCTTAACCTTCTTCTTTTGCTTCTTCTTTTCTTCAGCAGAAAGTTCTCCACCAACAGCAGCAGCAGCTGGAGTAGCAGCAGCAACTTCACCGTTTAAACTCTTTGGGTCAACAGTAGAAACTTCGGAGAAAGCGGAGATAGCAGCAGCATCTTTTGGAATAACAATACCTGGTTCACCAGCAATAGTTGGGTGAGATGGTTCTTCCTTTGGTAAAACGGTGGTCTTAACATCCTTGGACGTGGTGATTGGTAAACCAGATTCTGGAATGACGGCATCCTTGGTGGAAGCAATAAGAGCAGATTTTTCAACGACGTTGTTTTGGTTACCGCTTTCATCAGAAGCCTTACTTTCAGATTCATTAACAAGCCATTCTCCATCTACAACGTACTTGTACAAGATTTGATCATCAGAAGCTGGGAGAGGAACAGTAAGTTCAAAGGAACCATCGGCTTGCTTGACAAGAGGCAAGGATTTAGACCAGTTGTCGAAAGTACCGGTGATGATGACTTCTTGTGGGCCAGATGGCCTAAAGGTTAGTATAAAATCTAAAGAAAAGATGAAATGAAAGAAACAAAACGAAAGAAACAACGCAATGGAAAAAAAGATTGAATAAAAAGAAACGATGAAATAGATGAATAAAGCACAACCCCAATGTCACTAGGAATATGTTAATTTGTTATGTCAATTTGTTATTTCATTTTGTTATATGATTAGTGTTTGCTGGTTCCCTTCTTGGTGATCGAGTAATATTGTAAAGAATGGGGTGCAACGAACAGTAAGATAACCCTTGGCCTTATACTCGAGGAAAACAGGCTAATCATTCGTTGGACGTAATCTTTCGCCAATGTTTATACTACCAATGCCTCTCTCAATGCCACAAATCTCGTTGGCCAAAAACATAAAACAGGGAGTTTTAGTAATACGTGGAGGATGGGATGGACACGGACTTAAACATATTGGGGGTGTAGCAACAACGGAACAATCAAGAAAGATTCAGGTGCTACTAGTTAACTCAATTGTAATATGAATATAACATGGAGATAGCTAAGGTATTGCTTCGAAGTTCGGGGGTTTTGTTGTCAACTTCTTGAAAAAAAAAATTGTACCAGCTTTTAATAGCATAGAAGAAAAGTGATTTTCAACTTGGAGGAGGGGCATATTCAAAAGTGACATGGGGGTTGGGTTTGTGGTGTCAAATCCATCGGTAAATTGTTATCGTTTGTGTTGTTCATCTTCTTACATTGGCTGGGGGTTCACATATACATACCATTTGAAAGTGTATAAAGACATGGTTGAATATTAAAATAAAAAAAAAAAGTCTTAAGTTCTTAATTCCAAATAAAACTGTCAAGCAATTCTTGTAGTTAAAAGTTTTTGTAGTTCGCCTCTTCGTGAAAGGGGAAAAGTTACACAAAGTGACTAATGGAAATATTTTTTTGGTCTACAGGAATCTTTTTTTTTTATTTTGAGCGGCTTGGCCTAATTAGGCTTGGAGCCCAGCAAGCAAGGAATCATATCGGGGTAAAGTGAATGGGGTTTAGGAACCAGATGATCAGTTATGGGGGATGGTTAGAAAGCTTAAGAAGGAGCGTGCGTCGTCACAGCATTCCAAAAACGTGATATGAATGTCACTCAAGAAAGTGGTTGAAACGTGGAGAGAATAAAAAGAGTAAGGTAAAAGTTAGAGAACATGCTAATAGCCAAAGAGCATGTCAAAAGCTTGAGAGCATGCTAGTAGCCAGAGAATGTAAACTATGGTGGAAATGTACAAATTATAGTGGAAAGTAGTAGAAAAGTATAAAGTTCAGGGAAAAATAAGGTGGAGATGTACACAATATAATGTATAATAGAATAGACATGTACAGAGTATAGTGGAAAATGTAGTGGAAGTGGTGACTTGAGATGAATTCGTCCCGAAAACAAGTAAATCGGCCAAAAAGGTATAAATTAGTATAGCACGACTGTAAGTTAGCCAACGTATTGTTGTTCGGCACTTGTTGTTCGGCACTGGCTGGATTCTATGTGACTTTCCTAAAGCGTATAGTTTACTGACGCTGGAATGTTCTCTAAAGTCTAAGGCTTTCTTGGAGTTAAAAATAGACGAGCTTATGAGAGACAAAGTGACGACATCCACAGTCTGGTTCCGGTGAAATGTACTGCAAGCAAGCGGTGACGGAACAATTTCAAATGTACGATACAAAAATTTCGGGCTCAAAATTGCGGCGGCAGCAGTCGAAACTGAAAAACTGAAACCAGCATTCACAAAAGCTATCAACTTAAACTAAATAGTCTATCCACTTTAAGCTTGCAATCCAAAAATCCAAATATTACATCTCGTAGTAAAGTCTCTAGGAACAATAGTAGAATAAAGTAGACAATTGGAAAACGAGAAATTCTTGATATATATAACCCATTGTCCACCATATGCTAGGCGTCATTTGAAGAACCTCACAAATTAAGCAAAAAGCAAAACCACTTAAATAAAAATCGTCATCACACGAGCGTTCACTTATTCCGTGTAAATAAAATTCTACTACTTGACAATAAAAGTATCTCACTTCCTTTACCCTAAAAAATTCTTACTTACCTACACCAGATGAGATATCTCTTCTATGCTGTTTTCGAAAGAATTATATTTTTATTATATTTTTTTTAAAAATACCCCAGATTTCTGTATCCACTAAAGTCTTCGCAGTTTCTTAGACATTTA
Source organism: Kurtzmaniella natalensis (assembly GCA_030574355.1). Lineage (NCBI taxonomy): Eukaryota > Fungi > Ascomycota > Pichiomycetes > Serinales > Debaryomycetaceae > Kurtzmaniella > Kurtzmaniella natalensis. Next base: position 65,475 of record JAJMEV010000035.1, on the reverse strand, counting down.
CCGTATACAGAAAATAAGCATCCATTTCTGATTTACCCCTATTTTTATGATCCAACTTATCAATAATCTGTAGATACGGCTGTACAAAATTCGATCTACAAAACAATATGACATTAGAGTTTTTATTTTTAATTTTCCATTTTTAAACTAGTCTAAAATATTTTTACCCCTAAAAGCTTAGAAGAATTGGTAAGAAGCATAAACCATGTACTGCTGCAACCACTACCAAGGCCATCCACATTCTGAAATAATAGACTTCAAATATCTTGCTGTTAGCAAATGCCAAAACTACAACACCTATCAATTTGGTAAATGTAATACCACCAAGAACTGAACCACCCACCAATTCTAATGCTCTATAGGCTCGAGAAAGTTTGGTACTACCATGTTCTGCAGCAAATGCTCGTGATATATGAATAGTAAATTCAACTGCAATACCTACACTAATAACCAAATTAACCAATGAAACAGCATTAAGAGAGATCCCCCATACAACCATAATTGCCAAGATATCAACAATAACCATGGAAACAGTAAGCAGAATTTTCAATGCACTTTGGACTGATGATAAAAGAAGAATCGAAAGGATGAAAATTACCACTATCGCGAGTCCCAAGAGTCCACCAGTAAGTTGCAGAAGACCAACATATTGTACAAAAAAAACATAAAATGGCAGGAATGCAAATATATCCAAGTCAGTCGCATCATCAATTTCCTTAACAATACGCTTTGAGTTTTTCAAGGCCAGGATAAAATCTTTTTGTGACCTCATAGGTGTATGACTTGATCTGAAAGAACTGGCAACAATGGTTCCATTACTATCCAATGATACACTAGAAGAGTATGGAGCTCGTCCTCCTAAAGGACAAGAATCACTTGGTTGCTTAATCCAGTCTTCAAAATAAAACATAAAATCATCCCCTTTAGGGAATGCTTTCATAGAAGAATCATATGGTGGTTGAGCCCCTTCAAAACAAGTTTGACACTGGCGGTCTGGAGCATATGGTGAACAAAATTCTGGATGGTCAGGATTTCCTAAAGTTGTCTTTTTGAATCTACAACATTGATCTAAAGCTGGATCAAGCCATGCTAAAAAATCATCAAGCCACGAAGAAACTGGTTCTGCAATCGTAGATACTTCTGACCGTTTAAATTCCTGTTGCAATATGTTATTGAGAGACGTCTCATCACAAGCAGAAAACTTACCACATATCTTCTTTTGGGTTTTCCTGGTGGTTACATCCGAATCTTTGACAACAAAATACACAGGTGGACCTACATTTACATGATCATAAACTGCGCTGAAGTAATTCACCAAATATGAATCTGTTGGGAGGGCTAGTCTTTGGTCTAATCCAAATTCAAGATATGGGATAACACTTAATGATATTGCAAACCATAATCCAAAAAATCCAATAATCTTCCGACGACGGGAGAAAACAAACGGAGCAAATTTACTGGCAATAAAATCAGTGAATCCAATACTAGATTCTGATTCATCAAACTCATTTTCATCATCTGAAAGTTGAATATGAGCCTTTTTCCAAAACAATATATCTAATCTTCCATCTTCTAAACGTTTTTGATCAAGGGCAAGTAAAGCAATGAAAGCAGTCATTTGTAAAATAAAATTAACCAAAACTGCTAATGCCAGATAAATAGCAAAATTACGAACAGCAGGCATTTTCACTATAGCAGCAATCAAGAACATAGCTAACTGAAGTGTAGCACTTGCAAAACACGATGGCCCTATACGGCGGACGGCAAGTGAAATTCGTTCTGGAATCAGTAATGCTTTACTTTCAGGGAATTTAGATAAACGAACTAGCTCATGGGTTATAAGAAATACGTTATCAATACCAACGGCCAAGATAAGGAATGGTATTACCTCAGCAACAATAAGGGTAGATTTGACTCCAAATAGAGAACAAATACCTGCAGCGGTAAGTACAGACAACATTATAAGAATAATACTTGCCAAACCAAGGAGGAAACGAGTATCCATAAGAGCGCCAATACCTTTTTTTGAAACTTGTGGTAATTTCCCTGCAAGAGCAAACAGAGCATAGATAAACATGCAGATATAAGAAGCTGCTACAATAGATATATCACTCTTGGAGGACTTTCCGAGTTCCTCCTCAAGTGAACTTTCTGTACTGAAAAAGACATCAAGTCCAAAACTTTCAGCTTCAGGTTGCACTACGGATTGTATCCAAGTTTTTAATTTCAGCTCATACTCAACAGCAGTCTCGGTAAATACAATATCAGAAGAGTTGCTGTTCAACAAGAGTGTTACTACAAATGCATGCGAGTCTAAGGGATTCAGAACATTACCAAAAAGCACCGAAGGTTTTAAAGGCTGTTGGAAAGTTGGTAAACAGTTAACTGGTGACAGAGTACATGATTGAAGTTTTTGGCGCCAATTGGCTTCAGTGATTTCATTAATATCACCATGGAAATACTGAGTAAAAGATTCAACAATGCAATCATCTCCAAGTGGTTTGAAGCAAATATCATCCAATTTCGATTGGTCAAATTGGGCTAATTCTTTTTCTTTTGCAAACCACCACTCTATAGTATCCCAATTTAAAACGGACAGTTGGTTTTTTGAAGCGATAATAATTTGCTCGATACGATAAAACTCACCAAACTGCTCTTCATAGTATTGTTTTTCTAATAATGATGGTTCACTTGGAGAAACCCAAAGCTTTACCGGATTAGTCTCAAGCTTAAGATGAGAAAGACCTAAACAAAAAATTAAAGAAGTTAAGATCACCAATCCAATTGTTTTATATGGATTCAAAGAGCAACTATACGCTAAAGAGGCAAGTGAGGTTTCTAACCCAGTATGGGCTTTGGCAAGGAAGCCATCTGGATCTACAGAAGATTCACGAGGCACCGAAGTATTTACAGCAGTAGACGAGTGAGAAGAAGAAACATTATCGCTCCCACCTTCTATAATACTAACTTCTTCAATTGTATCCCTTTGAGTAGTAGCTTGGCCACCTTCTTCGACCAAAGCCATCCCTTTTCTTTCTCTTGCCCTCTTTCTAAATAGCCAAACATGGAATAAACCTCCTATTACAATTATCACAGTAGCGAATGTCCACAACCCACTAGTAAAGCAAGCAATTCCAGCTATTTTACACATGGAGCCATAACCCCCGAAGAAAGGTAAGGTTGGACACAGCAGATCACAATCTGAGCAAGCACAACGGTATACCAGGTCAGAACATGGTTTCATATCACCAGAACGAGCCAAAAACCCATCTGATTGTGCTTCATCTTCGTATTTGAAATTTATTTGAAAAGGAGAGCCACCCAAGAGAGGTTTTTCATCCCCTAAAAATTTTAAGAACTCCTTATAGTTCTTAGCCGAGCCTCCAATAAGATCCATAGCAAATCCATTAGTAGCGGAGAATTTGACCCCTTTACACAGACCAAAGAATGCAGCAGCATAGGAATCATTTACATATTGAGATATTTCGGCAACAATCTCTAAGCCAGTATCTACAGCAGTGGCAGTTTTGGTGATATCAATAAAATCAGCCAGATTAGAAGAACACAGAAACTCACAAAAGAACCGATAGAAATTCTTCTTACAAGCTGGACATGAAGATATAAGTGGATCCACTCTTTTCAAATTATTCTGTAACGTTTTTATTTGATCCAGTGAACAGCATACTAGATCAGTTGGGAAGTCAGTTCCACATATCTCCAAGAGCAATGCAGTATCTTCAGCGGTTGGAACTACAGGGTCAGTGATATTTGTACAAGGCAAAGACCCACCAAACACCGAACGACGTCCACATGTGCCATATAGAGCGCATTGAGCTTGACATAGACCTACAAAAGCCAAAAAAAGTATTACCAATCTACCAGTCAACGGCATCATGATATCCATTTTAATCGATTATATTATCGGCTTTTGATTATCGGTTCGCTCACGTGATGATAGGAGGCTGAGACACATACAGGATATCAAAGAGTAAGGTACATTGATCTAGTAATACCCAGACCAGGCGCCGCTTAAGGTTGCAAATTCGCGACATGTATTGCTTTCTCCACAATTTTCCTGAAATTAATTTATGCAATAAATCAGAGATCTTATATTGAAACGGAACATATGGAAAAATTAAATAGTATTATATGAAAGAAAGGAGAAATGAAAATTATCGAATTTGTATCACTCTTGGTAGTAGCAATACTTGCATTGATATGGAATCCAGTTAACCACCGCTGGATATTAGCAAATGCTAGAGTGTATGTCGGTGGAGTAGGTGAATTTCAAGGTACCCCTTATTTGGAAGTGATTGTCCATAGAATGAATCCATATTCAACTTTAGATGTAAGCTATTTTGGGGACCAAGATTCAGTTATTTATATACGACCATCATTCATTCAAAAGTTTGATGAAGTACGAGTAGACTTATTATTAAAATTGAAACTAGATTTTATATTAAGGGAATTCATTACTCATGAAGATAAAGATAAAGATGAAGATAAATATGAAACTGATAATGATAATGATAATGATAATGATAACGATAAAGAAAACGATAAAGGAAAAGAGAAAGATAATGATGAAAGAGATTCTGATTTGCAGCAGATTAGGAAGTGGCTTGTATTAGCTATGGGGTTCTTGAATTATGTGACCATAAAATGTATTTCGTTAATGATTGAACACGAGATAATATTGAACACGGCTTATGGAATTTATGAAGCATTAAGATCAGGTTTTATGTTCATGCGTAAGTCGTTGCTGATCGTATGGTCAGGGTTATCGAGTGTTATGTGAGTCTGTTTGTGCACATCTAGCCAACACAAAATGAGGTAAATTTATTGAGCTAAAGGTTAGTAGTTGTCTGTATAGATTACATAATTAGGTTGTTGAATAATAGCTTCAACTCAGTTACAACAAAAAGAAAATCTACTAGCCAACAGTCACCAGAGGAAAACTATATACTAACATAATGACACTAATGCGACCCTATTAATACAATACTATACTGAGTCCCAAAGTGACCCTACTGAGTTTCCGCTGACGACCTTCCCCTTTTCGCTTTTTGAAGTACACTACTAACTTACTATGTTTTTACAATGTGAAATAATATGTCAAAGGTTATCAGCTGACGGCAAGTACGAAAACGTCAACTCCATGTTGCAAGATGCACAGTCGCGCATACTAGTGTACGCCAGGTAACCCTAACATAAAATACATATATTATATATAGAAGTTAGGAGGCCGTATTCTTAGCAGATAGACCCCTGCTTAACTGATATGAACGGAACCCCAGTTTCTTACTATGGCTGGAGCGTACCAGATAAAGACATGCATTGGCCATGTGAAGAGTAAGAAAGAAAGGGCCTAGAAATATTGAATTAATTTGATCGGTAAAGAGGTTGTCAATATAAATTAAGAGCAATTTCTATATTTTATTTATTTATCAAATAAACTATAAATATGTCATTCGTATCATTATACCTTATTTGATTATGACAGCAATGGCTTCAAATCAACATTTTGTCGATTCTGATACCTATCATCCCCCCACAACAAAGTTATTCGGCCCATACTTTGAAGGCTGTGATGTTGGTCAATGTAACCTAACATCAACTATTGATTGTGTACCTGTTTTTCAAGTATGAAAATGATCCGGATAATATGCGGGTGATCACATTTTGGTCAGAATCTGATTGTACTGGAAATGTGCATTCGACTATACTATTTTGATCAGGATGAAGGATCCGCTTATATTATTCCAGCATTTGGTGTAAAGGCTTACCAAGTTAACGAATGAAATATTGTTCTTACAGATCAACAGAGTCTAGGAAAATTCAGTGGTAACAATTGCCTTCATCCTGTCATACGAATATGAGTGCTACAGTAGAACAACAAGGAATCCTGGTTTGACTTTTTTATATATTTACTTAATAAATAGTTTTTACTTAATCCCTATTTTATATAGCTACATAGTTAAATAATAGCGCACAGCAACAACCTGCAGCAATCTGTTAGTATATGATAATATTAATAAGGTTACACACTAAGATCCGTATGCTCCCGGAGCCTGAAACAAAAGTAAAACACCTACCCGAGGTTGGACTGACAAGTTGCTCCACTTGTTCTTTGTGGGGTTACTATATATATTGTGTATATTGTGTATAATTATTAAATATATATAAGATGCTAAATCTTTTGGCAATCTTTTACCGTTCCGTTTTCCTTCGCTTGTGGCGTCTCTCTCCTCTCTCTCCTCTTCTTAACGCGGTTAAAACTTGTGAGATCAAATCTCTAGTTTTTTTTTTCTGTATTTGTTTTACTAAACCATGCTTATAGGGATATCAGGGACTCTTGGAGCCGGGAAAACGGAAGTAGCCAAGTTCTTGACTTTCCAAAAGTTTGAGGTGATTGAATTTGTCAATGGATCGAATTCTAAAACCAATGGTCTGGCTAATGGAAATTCATCTGAAAATAGGGATATCGAAATTGACCTTCCTCTTGCAATCAGAAGCTTTTCAGAAGTCAATGAAATTGTAGAATTTGTATCTACTAATTGGCAGCAAAATTACGTGATTCCAGATCTCACCGACATTCTGTTACTTCGTTTACTTCAAAAGAAGCCATTTTTCCTTCATATTTCTGTAGATGCCCCTATTCAAATCAGACACCAACGACTGAATCCACAAATAACGCTTGAAGAATTTGTCAAGAAAGACGACGCGTTAAACTTCGATCCTGAATCACGTCAAATTGAAATTAATAATGAAGCTAACGTTAAGATCATTAATACTACTCTGTCAGTAGTAGAATTAGTCGTGAAACTTTCTGGACTCAATTTATTAGACGAATCAAGGTTAAGACCTACATGGGATGCTTATTTTATGAGATTAGCTGACTTGGCAGCCTTGAGATCAAATTGTATGAGAAGAAGAGTAGGTTGTGTAATTGTACGAGAGAAAAGAGTAATTGCAACTGGTTATAATGGGACTGCTAGAAATTTACAAAATTGTAATGAAGGTGGATGTCCAAGATGTAATTCTGGTGGTGGAAGAGGTTCTTCGTTAAGTACATGTCTTTGTCTTCACGCAGAAGAAAATGCACTTCTTGAAGCAGGCAGAGATAGGATATCAGGTAATTCCGATTCTAGAGGAGTTTTATACTGTAATACTTGTCCCTGTTTGACATGTTCGATTAAGATTGTACAAAGTGGTATTAAGGAAGTTGTTTATGCTCATAGTTACTATATGGATGAACAAGCTCATGAAATTATGATTGAAGCAGGGATACTTATAAGACAATACATGCCACCACCAGAAGGTGTATTTATATGATAATGGATATTTTATCATAGGATTCATTGGAAATTCAGAAATAGAGATATAAATAGATAAGTAATAAAATGTGAATATTACAGGGACGAAGTTATTAAAAAATATATATTATCTTGGTTTTTTATTGATATAAATCAGATTTGAGTGTATTCGTAAGGAGCTGGCTTTTGTTCAGCATCAAATTCAATAGTGGCTTCTTCGATAATTTCATCATTATAAGCAATGGTGGCCTTAACATGATCACCAGGATTAATTTGACTAACCCCCTTTGGAGTACCAGTTAAGATTAAATCACCCTTTTCCAAAGTCATGATAGCAGACATATGAGATAAAATACGATGGATTGGGAAAATCATCAAGTTGGTTAAATCATTTTGTCTTTCTTCACCGTTAACTGATAAAGTTAATCTTACATTATAAGGATCTGGAATTTTTTCCTTTGGAATATAATAAGAAAGTGGTAAGAAAGTATCAAAACCTTTACCGATAGACCATGGAAGACCTTTCTTCTTGGCTTCATCTTGAACGTTACGAGCAGTCATATCAATTGAAAGAGCGTAACCGTCAATACATTCCAAGGCTTCTTCAGCGGAAAATGTCAGTGGGAGATTCTTTAAATCTTTATTTAAAACAAAAGCTAATTCAACTTCATGATGAACAACAACTCCCTTTGGTACCAAAAATGGACCAGCGTTTGGCTTTAAAATTGAAGAAGATGGCTTCAAAAAGAAAAATGGTTGCAGTGGAGCAGTGTTATTCAATTCCTTAATATGGGCCGCATAATTACGGCCAATACAAAGGATCTTTCTAGCGTTATCGATATACTTCAATGACATCTTTTTTTATCACTGTCGAATTAAAACTTCAGGGTTGTTGAAATCAAATTCGGGCGGTGAATATCGTATAAACTCCGGGCGCCTTGCTGGACACGTGACCTTGCTGCATTTGGAATCACGTACCCCAACATAAAATACTACGAACCATGTAACATATCTGTAGTAAGTTATTAGAAAAATAAGGAACCTTAAGTATAAGAAAGAACCGCCTACATAGTTGATATAAATAAAGTTACGATATATATCTTTTATCAAGTTAGTAGTGGACGGTATTTAATTGTCTTCGAAGTGGAAGTATTGGTGTAGTTTTTCAAGTCGCTACCAACGCGGTTAATCTCTCGCTTTTCTTACTTGGCGGGGAAAAATGCCGCTTTTGGAAACAGCCCGGCCTGGGCCTATATGCTTAGAGGCCGAACTTGGCATAGCAGGACTAATATGGTAGGTCTTTCAATTGCAATGTGACATACAACCAGAGAGAGACCCACATCTACGTCTTCTACGAGATCGACTTTTAAAATATTCTACACTTTCTACACTTTCTATAATATATAATAATAAATGTAATGAAATTTATTGAAATCAATTTTATTTCTACCGTCCCTCTTTCATGAGATCAAATTGACTCTCTATCAATGTGTATATTCTTCACTCTTCGACTCTTCTACTCTTCTTCACTGCTCAGATCATCATGTCTCTTCCCTCCCATCAAAGCATGTAAACTAATCGGTTTCCTCTCTTCACTGAAATTACCGTACGAACGCAGCTTTGGTGTGTCTTCACCTTCATCGATAACTATAGCGGACCCGGTGTACGTTGGTTCGTCATCGCTATCGTCATCGTCTTCGAGTACTTCTTGGAGCTGATCTTCTAGATCAGCAAAGTCATCGTCAGATTGAACCAGTTTCTGTGCTGGTTTTGATGCTGATGCTACCAGACGAACAGTCTTCTGTGCTGGTGGTTGCTTTTGTTGTTGCTGCACTGACTTACCTGCAGCTTTAGGTTTCATTTGCTTTCTAGCCTTCGGCTCAGGGGTCACTTTCTTTGTTTCGGCAGGTTTGGATGCTGTATCTTTGGATGCTGTATCTTTCGAAGTATTGTTTTTAGCATTATTAGCACCTATATCGAATGTAAATTGAGGGAAGCTCGACAGTTCATCATCATCCAAATCTTCAAAATCAGATTCACTAATGATTGGTGATTCTTCCTTCGGGGGTCGTTTAGAAGCCATTGGTCGACTGGCAGTATCTCTCTCCTTCTTCTTCTTCTTATTATTGATATTATTATTAATACTCTTATTATGATTATTACTATGACTATTATTATTATTGCTTGATTTAAATGCAGCTTGTGTTGTTGATAAACTCTCTCCTTTTGATCTGTTACCGTTGTTATTGTTATTATTCACATTATGATTATTAGGGGTCATTCTTCTAGGCTTTGATTCGGAACCTCCATCCCATTCATCTATCTTGGCGGTCCATTTGGGTACATTTCTACTTTTATTAATTCGAAGAGTATCAGCTAACCGATGTAAAACGGCAGAATTGTTTTTCCCAAATGATATGTAGTACAGCAGCTCGCTAGCAGTGGACGCTATACCTGAACCACGTCCTATACCTTCAAATATTAGCGGTTGCCTATCTTTATCAGTCCCCTTAATAATTACCTCCAGATCAGTTTGATATAGAGTAAGCGGATTAGATCCATCTAATTCAGGTGGAAAATGGCCAAATCGAACTGCCAGCGAGTTCCGTGGATCCTGGGTCAACGCTGAAAGATCCAACTCGTATTCTCCGTCCGGAAGTGCCATTCCTTGTACGTGGTGTAGACTTTGAAGTAAATTAACCCAGAAAATTAAAAACTCACGCTATCAAAACTGCTAGGAAAAAAGCGACTGCGATAAAAAAAGAAATACTGGAGTTTCCCTTGAGAATGGAGTTGGCTAAACCAAATGCTACAAGCGAAGACCAGAGGATACGCTGCCTCCATACGAATTCTCTTTTCATCATCTTCCCATTCTATTTACATTTTCCTTTTCATTTCATTTCACTTTCATTCTAGTTTTTATACTTTCTACACTTTATACTTTTTCATTTTTTGATTCGTAGCATCCACATCCACTGTCTCTTGCCCATACTCTCGTACTTAATGGGCTGTTCCTGGCGCTCTCACCGTAAGGTACACGATCGATTAGCGCGATTAGCGGGGGTTTCCCACTGCGGACCACTTCTGGCAAGGCAATTCTCACCTTTCTTCACAACTGAACCACGCCAGCAAAAACTGTCAAGGATAATCTAATCTCCACCAATATTTCTACTTAATCATTATACATAATCATTCTACAAACTTTCTCCATAGATTCTACATAAGCATTCTACATAGAATGAAAGATACAAGCTGTAGCTCTTACTACAGAATGGCTATGTATAAAAAGACTATAAAGAGACCATCCATAACTATAATAATAGAATAGCTATAAAATAGCTAGATAAACAAGTATCTGTGTAGATAGTAGCCACCTCTTGGTTATATGATATGCCACTGAACCCCACCGTCTATTCCGTATATTTCTCTCGAGTGGATACTTCTCATTTTAGCGCTCTTCCTAGCTGTACAACCCACCTGACTACGTCTCTGAATCCCCTGCGGTTGCTGCCTTCTCCGCTTTATCGCACCTGCCACTCTCTTTACTACCTTCCTGCACTCAGCATTCCGCTTACAGCCAAACTGTAAACACCGACTTGCCTCTAGTCAGCAAAAGAAGGGTCCACCAGGGAGAGTCTTAAGATCACCAGGAACTCATATTCTATCTCATCGCAGATATATTTCTGCATTTAGAACTAGTAAAAGGTTTGATTGTCTGCATTGATGCTCTGGAATATACACCAGACTATCCACCATCGAAAACCATAAACCACAAACATCCATAATCAATTATAGACAACTATAGAAAACATTGAATAAACTTAGTGCCAAACTATACGACTCATAGATAACTTATAGATAACTTATAGCTATCCCAGCAGAATAATGTCCTCTGAAAGCTCACAGGTAGCTCTACTTACCATTGGCTCAACTTCTCTGATCCTCTTGGCCATCTCTTTCTACAGGCGATACGTACGAAGAGTCAGTACATACATAAATCTTACCCATAGAATGCTAGGAACAGGAAGAACGTTGTACGGTCGGGTCACATCTGTTGGTGATGGTGATAACTTCCGTTTCTATCATACCCCGGGAGGTAAACTTCTAGGATGGGGGTGGTTACGTAAAGTGCCAACTACTCGTACCGACCTCAAGGACCAAACTCTTATGATTCGTCTTTGTGGTGTAGATGCCCCTGAGGGGGCCCATTTTGGTAAGAAGGCACAACCGCATGCTCAAGAATCTCTCCAATGGCTCAGACAGTATGCCAATAATAAAAACGTTCGAATAGAACCGTACCTGATCGACCAATATAAAAGAGTAGTGGCTCGTGCCTTGGTATGGAAGTGGAATGGAAGAAAAGATATAAGCGCCCAAATGATCAACCAAGGAATGGGGGTAGTTTACGAGCTGAAAGTAGGTGCTGAGTTTGGTGATAAGGAACTGTGGTATCGTAGGTTGGAGGATAGGGCCAAGAAGGCCAAGAGAGGTGTTTGGGGGATCCGAAACATGGAGACTCCTGGCGCCTACAAAAAGAGAACGGCAAAGAAATAGACAAAACACACATACACACATATATACCTTAATAGACAAATATTTAATGATTTAATGATTTAATGGATTTAATGATTTAATGGATTTATGGATTTACTTTTATAGATATTTAAGTTCTTTAAGTATGTACTCAATTTTTGACAAGATCACCTACCTTCTTGGACAATTCTTCAGCATGTTCAGCGGTATCTGCTTCAGCGTAGACTCTAACAGCATCTTCAGTTCCGGAGGCTCTTACAAATGATCGACCATCTGGATATTGCTTCACCAATTCATCAATTTGTGCTTGGAGTCCCTTTGGTTCCACAAGTGTACGTTCTGCGTTGGTGGTCTTAAAGATAGTTCTATCTGGAACAATGACTTTAATTAACCTATTTGGAAGATCGGTGTAACATTCGTCCCATTCCTTTGGAGTCCAGTTAAGGTAATTGACAATAGCTAAAACCACAAGCAAATCTGAAATAGCATCACCGACAGTTTGGTTGATCAATTGAGTGAAATGTTGAAGTAAAGTAAGAGCCTTAGTAGCCTTAGCATCACCTGCTACTTCTGAATCATAAGCAAAGATTCTCTTTTCAGCGTCTTCAGAGAAAATAACGGTACCATGACCATTTGCTTCGAAATAAACACCAACGTCAAAGTTCAATGCTTCATGATGTAAATGCTTAACCCCAGTAGGGGTACATCTTACTGGGAGTTTCAATACGTCAGAAACATATTTAGTAGAACTTCCATTGGCGTAAGCAGTTTGAACTAAACCGATATTCAAATCAAGTCCTTTCAAATCTTCAAGAAGCAGTTGGAAGAACTTGGCAATCAATGTCAGTATCTTGTCACCGTCCAACAAGCGGAATTGGCTTTCACTGTTAACATAATATACAATTAATCTATCAGCGTCACCATCAAACAGAGCATATAGCTTGTTGAGTTGTGGTTTTTCAACACCGCCAGGCAATTTTTGATTCGTCTTGACAAAATCAGCACCACAACTAGAATTAAGCAATTCTGGCTTATTGTATTCGGCATTGACGAAACTAGAAGTGATTTGCTTGGACAAATAGTCTACAAATAATGTCTTTGCAATTGGGGCTCCGACACCATTGGCACAGTCAACAGTGATATCTACAGATTCTTCTCCTCCAGAAGCCAGGAGGAATTTTTGGAAAGCATCTGCTGTCTTCTTATAGTAACCTTCAGCGGTTGGTTCACCAAACTCTGGTTCATTCAGAGCCTTGGTTACAAAGTGTAATTGTGGGGTGGTAAACAATCCGAAATCCTTAACTTCAGCTCCAGAAAAGATCTTTACACCAGCAATGGAAGCTTTCAGTAATCTTGGAGAAGATTCACGAGAGTCTCTGGCAATAGCTACTACTGGTTTTATCGAGTCCAAGTTTTGAATATTCAATTTAGCTACTAATTTGACCACGGCTTCTGGTAAATGTTCTGGGTCGGTGTTGGCCAATTCAGTAGCATAGGCTTCCCATTCAGATGCCAACATACTTCCATCCGGGTCAACAACCTTAACCCCATTATCTGGAGGTGGATTGTGGGAAGCAGTGATCATGATCCCCACGGTTTTACCACCAAAAGTGGCCGAACGGAGAGCAGCAAGAATACCAACGGTATAGTTGCAATAATCAAGCAAATTGGCCTTTGTTCTGAACCCAGCGGTTCCATATGCAATCTTGGTATCCGGTTTGGGGAACCCAGAAGCGTTCTTGATGTTTTCAGTCCAACTCATGGTGTACTGATAAGTCTATTTGTTTGTATAACAAATCAAAAACTAAAACGAAAACAAAATCCTGAGAATTTAATGAAAGTAAAACAGAAAAACTAGAAAAACAGAAAAAAAAAGAAGGGAATTCTAAGGGAACTAAAGGCATCACGAAGATCTGATAAAAAGGAACAACGAGAATATATAATATTAGAACACAGGATCATAGACGGAAGAAGGAGAACAGCGAATAGTAACCAATTTAAGGGTGGTTCATATACAATGTTGGTGCTGAAAAGAGTCCGTAGAAGAAAGATCAACGCGGTAACTTTAAATGAAGAAACAAAAAAATAAATGAAGAAAGAAGTAAAAGGGGACAAGCATATGAATATGGTTGAAGTTCAATGTAAATGGTTGTTACAATACGACTGAAGTGTCTTCTAAGTGTCATAAGTGGTTAGGAAAGGTGAACACAGTCTCGTCTTATACTCTTTATTCCTGCTGATCTGTAGATCAGATAAATGATTTACCTATTTCCCTTTTAAGCGAAGTACAAACAATGCACCGCTGTTCTATTTTTACCAGATTGGGCTTAATTAATCTGACCTGCGACCGAATTAAACTGGGACTGTGGAAGGAAACTGTGCATAAAGTATTAAGAGATTAAGTGAGATTCAGAGACACGGGCAAGCGGGCTTACAAGCACAAACGAATGGATAACTGTGGAGGCACATTTACTGGCGGAGTGGGAAGTCAGTACTGTTATTGCTATTTCTCCAATGCTTCACATTCTTTTCTCTTTACTTCTATACTTGCACATTTCATAGAATTTCAGATATGTTGCTGTATTGACATTGCCGATGCACTATTAATTGTGTTCACCGCATTTATCGGTTTAGTAGTATTTTTTATATTAGTGAACCCATATTAGAAAATAGAATAAAATTTATTATGCTTCAGCTTACAATTAACATTAAAGTTCATTCTACTCCTCTAATTTGACAGGGATAATTACACTTAGCCAAATTACTTTTTTCTTTCCCCTCATGTTAGTATTTTCGCTAGGCAAATTCATGCATTTAATGTTTTCTTTGATCAATTAAATCAGAAACGGGCTAGAAACCGTGCCCTAGTAAATATCTTCACCTATAATCAGTACGGCGAGTGAAATTTTTTTACATCATATATAATTTGTTTCATGTATACATACAGTCCATCTATATTTGCGTAAGTGTTTCTTTAATTTATTGTTTGAAATCGTCGGCTATGTGGTGGCATCTCAGAATCGGTTATTACTAATATTTCAGCCGTTTATCGTTTGTTGCTGTTTGTTGCTGTTTGTTGCTTTTTTACGCACATCGGCTTTAAGGCTCTTTCAGAGAGGAACAACAAATAAACTAGGGCGTACAACATATTAGCTAATCCATGAACTCAATTCAATGCCACACTTCTCAAGAGTAAGGTAGTTGTATCCTATCATACAACTGACAGAAGTATGAGAATATCCATGGCTAATCCCTCCATGGATGATCTATCCAAGTGGTGTAATCACTGCTTGATGTCGTCAGCTTAGTAATATTTCTAGTATGTGTAACCTTTCAGTACTGCATGGACCCTGATTCAAGCTGTTGCTTATTCAGCCTTCTTTTGTAAGCAAGACCGATATGATCGATGTTCTTTCTCATTTCCTTGTAGCTTAATTCATTGATTACTTTTCTTAAGACCGGTACTCCCGAGCACCACAAAAGTATAAATTTCAATTATACCCCACGAGTCGGAATAAAATAATTAGAAACCCCTATCGATTCAATTCAATTCAATTCGATTTCATTTTCTAATAACAAAATCAATTAATATTTTCAAATATGTCTCAAAACGCTTTAGTCTACACTGGTGAAAAAGGTTACAATTTAGGTGAAGTCGCCAAAGTTGCTATCCCAAAAGTTGAAAAAGATAAGCTTTTAGTTAAGTCAATTGCTTATGCTGCTAACCCAACCGACTGGAAGCATCCTATTTTTGGATTTGGTGGTGCCGGTGTTATTTTAGGTTCCGATACAGCAGGTATCGTTGAAGAAGTTGGATCTGACGTTAAGGGCTTTGAAAAAGGTGACTATGTCTCAGTTTTCCAAAGAGGTGGTTTCTACAAGGATGCTGGTGCCTTTGCTGATTATTTCTTGGCTAACACCAATACTACCATTAAGTATCCTAAGGATCAAATTAAGGATGCTGCTTTACCAGTTGGTGTACATGAAGCTTCTACCATTAACTCATGGGAAGGTGCTGCTTCTGTCACTTTAGGTCTTTCCACTGTTGCTCTTTCTTTCTCTCATACTCTTAAGTTGAAGAAGAATAGTCAAGATTCAATTTTGATTTGGGGTGGTGCTACTGCTACCGGTGTTCTTGCTATTCAAGTAGCTAAGCTTGTCTATGGTCTTAAAGTCATTGCCACTGCTTCCAAAAAGAATCACGGATTCTTAAAAAGTCTTGGTGCCGATGCCGTTTTCGACTACAACGAATCTGATGTCATTTCTCAAATCATTGAATACGGTAATGGTACCATCAAATATGGTTTAGATACCGTTGCAAACAATGACACTTTCCAAAGCTTATACGATGCCACTGCTAAATCTGGTGAAGTTTGGCTCGATAACTTATTGGCCATTGGTCTCGATAGTATCAAGACTGACAGCTCAAGAACTGTTCATTCCAACACTTCTTTAGCCTACGTTGCTCTTGGTGAGGACGTTAATTTCATTAAGCTCTTTAAGTCTACTCCAGAGCTTCTTGCTGATTACCTTGAATTCTGGAACAACGAACTCCCACCACTTATTCCAAAGCTTAAGACCTCTAACTTGAAGGTTTTAAAGGCCGGTTTAGAATCTGCCAATGAAGCCTTGCACTTATTAAGAGAAAACAAGGTTTCTGCTGAAAAGGTTGTTTGGAGAGCTTAAAAATTTCATAGCTGTATGTAATTAACTGTGAATAAATGAATATGTATACCATTCTGTAAGTGAATCACCAAGAACCGGGTTTCCTCAATGTACTCTCCTATATATTTGCATTCGTAATTATTGATAAAAACTTTAAGAATCTATATTCTTTTATGCTCGTTAGTTGTCTACAGTGTCAACGAGCTTGATTTAACCGCGGCAACCATTGTGCTACACCAACATAGACTTTCAAACCTTAATTTTGTTTCTATCTGGTAAGAAATGAGTTGGTATTAGTATAAATGACTCATTTTGTAAACTCAAGTTCAAATTAGGAATCAGAAGGCTACTACAAGAAAAAAAATTCAATTACACTTTTTTACCAGAATTTCACGTTTTTCCTACAAATAATTCGAACTTAAACCTATCTTAGCTTAGCAATTAACAACCTTCTTGTATTCTTGAACGCAAACCCCTGTTTCTATATCTATAACTACCAAATAAGAAAAAAAAAATAAACAGATATAGTCTTATAATTTTAAATCAATTCTATAGAGATAAAAAATATCTTTATTTTCTTTTTTACATCTGTTTTTGAATCTGTTGTCTTGTACTTTTCGTTCTTGCAACCCCTTATTCCACACTTTAGCTGCAAATGGTGTGCATATAAACATCACCAAAATTAGTCTTAAAAAAGTCAAACAGCCGTAAATCATTTTTACACCTATAACGTACCGTTGGAAAGCACTAAATTGTTAGTAAAGAGTGTATATTTGTCTTTATAGGAGAAGTAATATTACAGCTAGTTGATTTTAGTATAATAAAAAGAGCCAAGTCTGATTATATATATAGTAAAACAATGTCCTACAGGCCCAGACAGCAAAGAAAACCACTCAAAGCAAAGTCCCCTGCTAATGACGCCTTTTTCGCAAAATTTGCAGAAACAGGGAAGCCAGACTGGAAGAAAGCTCCAAGGGAAATAAAAATACGCGCATTTGGAATTTATGGAGTATTTTTGGCTATCCCTGTGCTAGTTGCTACCCTGTATGAAATGTACAGACGATTAGAAGGTAAATCAACCAAGAAAGTCCAGGAAGGTGAAATCTTGGATGATAAACTGATGAGAAAGTTTAGTTCAACCGAAAAGCAAGAGGTAGAAGAGAACTCGTTTTTGTATAAATTATTTGGAAGAGACTTTTTCTTAGAAGGAACTACAAGTAAGACTATGAAGAATCCGAAGGACGACGATGGGAAACCCAAATAGGATGATATCCTTTACTAAACATATAAAGGGAGCTTGTAAATACTAGTAGTAGGACCAAAAAAGAAGAATGTAGATAGGGTATGTCAAATATATACCATAAAGGTAACGGAACCAATGTAGGATTATATAAGGATTGTATAGCGTTTATGCACTTTCGACTACAAATTCAAATAAATTAATCATTAATTGTTAAATACTAGGTTAAATTTTCATTTCCATGCCGGCTTGGGACTTTTGAGCAGTTTCATTAAATGTGTATCTTCATATCTAGACCCAATCGAAGAAGGTGGCCTTTCTGGTGACGTAGAACGCCAATGAGGTGAATCAGGAACTAACGGAGGTGTGCCTGGAATCATAGAAGTCCTAGGAATCAGCAGTTCAATAATTGAAGGTTTACCTGACGGTTTACGAAACATGTGGTCGTCTTCAAATGAAGTCATGCTTACTCTACGAGGCAGGTCTTGAGATCCGGAACTTAATCTAGACAGGTATTGTGAATATTGAGAAAATGAACTGACTCTTCTAGATTGTTGTATTGATAGCTTAGAATCTAATTCACTTTCCAAACCAGATCTCTTAATACGGACCGGCGGATCTAAGCTATTGGCTGCTCTTTTCGCTGCTGCCCATTTCTTGGATAGCACAGGAATTTTGGTTCCTTGAAGTACCCTTTTGGTGACTTTTGGGAAGCCATTTTCAACGTAGAAGGCTAAGATCACAGGGATTCTAGACGATTTTCTGTTCTCATGATTAAGTAAATACTCCCAGATATCCTTATCATTAACTTCATCTTCTTCCAATTCTTCTGAAATAGATCCAGTTAAGTTATTAACGGTTTCAGAAGATGTGAATTGAGAAGTAGGGACATCAGAATTGGATGCTGTATTGGGTTCCAAAGTAGAATTGTTCTCTTCCGTAGCAAGCATCTTTAGCAGGTCTTTCACACGTCTTTTGTTTACTTTTAGTTGGGGTTGGTACTCTCCTGCTAAAAAATCTTTAACCCTTTCATTTTGAACAACGCTATATGGTACATTGGAAGAATCGAACAGGCTGATAGCAAGACCTAAAGTGATACCAGCTCCACTATTTTCACCATTGAAATGGCTTGCTTCAGGGACTGGAGAATTTGACTTTCTGGTTATTTGATATGGTCTAAGGTTAGTGATATCTTTATTAGTCAACAGACCAGGCAGAGTTATCACATATTCACTCATTCTGGATATTTCATCATTCAATGAATTCCACGAAGTTATTAACTCTTCATTAAACGAAATTATCAAATCAGAATAATTCACTATGATCCCTTCAGCAAATGCACGGTTGATAATTTTAATTGCGTTACAACAAAGCCTATATTGGGCTCCAATATCTAATTTATTTGTAAATATCTCTGTAGTTGAACTGTTCTTGACCTGCAATTGCAATTCTCTACATAATTCTGTCACTTTCCGAATGATATAATCAAATATAGTTCTCCATTTATGATGTAATATGCCCCTTTTAATGGTATTCATCACTTCTTGAAGACGATTCCAATGGTCCGTAAGCTTTTTATACATGGTTTCTAGGATCTCTCGAGGTTCTCCAACAAAGTGTTTATCTGGAAAGAAATGATTTATAACTTGGTCCAATTCTTCCATTCTTAAGGGAAGAAATTCCAACGACACTTGTAATGGTTTCACCTGAGTTTGAATCCCACTCCATATGGGGTTGAGGTTATCAGGCATAAACGAGCCTTCAAACCCCAGTTTTAATTTCTCCACAAGTTCTTCCAAATGAAACTTGGACTCTTCAGCTTGAATATGGTTCCTATACTCGATTTCCATGTCAGTAACTTTTTCTAAACACGTTATAACTTCTCTTAAGATGGAAGTTATTACAGATTCAATATCTTTGATATTAATTGCTACGTCTAGTCGTTTCTTGAAGATGATATTATATTTCTTCACGTCCAAGAGCATGTTACTGGCATTTTCAAAAAATTGGAGTAAAGTATCGATTTTCTTTTCCTCCAATTCAGTTTTATGTTGATGGTCATCCAAGATGGTCAAGAGACGTGACAACATCATATCGATACTCTCAGAGTTACGCAGTATTTGTATCAATTCTCCTTTGCCTTCGTAAATCCATTCCAAGTCATTCAAATTTTCATAGCGAAGAGCAGCTTCAAACAGTTCTATGGTTATTTCAAGATGTTCTATTATGTCTTCCAACATTTTATGTATTTTAAATAAATCATGTTGCAGCAGGTACAGAATATTCGATACACTGATCAATTCATCAAATGACCAGAAAGTAGGTGACCTTCCTAGTAGCACAGAAAGTCTGGGGATACTCATTAGGAAAGATGGAATGATTTCCTTATATTAAATGCTGATTGTTTCTTTAATTTTCTTTTCGTTTAGTAATAATACACGGTTGAATATGGCAGAAATAAATTATGATATATCAATGGGTTTTAAAGTAGTAACAAGTATTCATTAATAGGCGTGACGTTGGACGGGACGTTGGATGGAGGCGGTGATGGTGGCGGTGATGGTGGCGGTGATGGTGATGATCGTACAGGGACGTATTATTTTCTTAATCCTTAATAACCGGAAAATACAGTAATTTATTGAAAAAACCTCCCAGAATGCTATTATATGGTTGTTTATCCTTCTGGATCAAAATTGCAGCCTATTTTTACTAATAGAAAAAACAATATCAAAAAATAAGGCGTTTTTGCTCCTTTATTTTGGGTAATCAAATGCTTTAATAAAATAAGTTATCAATTCTTTAGGTGATCTGCTTCAGAACTGCAACAAGTGGCCAAGTGATATCTCTCTTCTACCTTTGTTGTATTGGAATCGAAAAACAACTCATGTGCTACTCTTAGCATCATCAAAGTTTACAATTGGTATGTGTTCGTGTCTGTGTGCAGTCTCGATCAACTCTGAAACAAGGGATCCCAAAGTGGAAGAATTCATCGTAGCAAAAGTTTAGACGAACTTATAGTTAAACCTAATCTACATGTATATGCTGGATACGGATTTTGCCTGTAACATCCCGCATTCACAAGGGTATTGTATTGGCGATTATGTACATTGAATTATCGCCGTGTGGTGGATATAACTTCCATTGCTGCTCTTGAAGGACCTACACCTAGTAAAGTGGTGCACGGATGTTACACGATTTGCGGTTCCTACTTCAATGACGTTTTGTTTGGACCCAGGTGGAGCATTTATCTCACTTATAGCTGGCGATTCCACACAACCCAAATACCCATATCATCCCACTTATAATTTTTCAACCTCATCTCCTCCTAGCCTCATCGCAAAGAAAGATTTAGAAGAGCAAGATCAAGCTGTTTGGAGGCACCCAGAAACGGAAAAACTTTGTAAAGAAATAAATAAGATTTAAACTGATCTTATAAGTATATTTGAATTAGATTTTGAAAATTTACTAGTCTTAATTTTTTTTTTCATATAGCAAATATGGCCAAGGCTCCAAAGAAGAAGTTCTCTACTGGTCCTACCACCGGTAACACCGTTGCAGCTGATAAGCATTTGAACTCTGTTTTCAAGTTCAATACCAATCTTGGTCAGCATATTCTTAAAAATCCTCTTGTTGCTCAAGGTATTGTAGACAAAGCAGGTATTAAGCCTTCAGATATAGTCCTTGAAGTCGGTCCAGGTACCGGTAACTTGACAGTCAGAATATTGGAACAAGCCAGAAAAGTAGTTGCAGTGGAAATGGATCCAAGAATGGCAGCTGAATTAACCAAGAGAGTCCATGGAACTCCAGCAGAGAAAAAATTGGAAATCCTTTTAGGTGATTTCATGAAGACAGAGCTTCCTTATTTTGATGTATGTATCTCCAATACTCCATATCAAATTTCATCTCCATTGGTCTTCAAACTTCTTAATCAACCAAGACCTCCAAGAGTATCTATTCTTATGTTCCAAAGAGAATTTGCATTACGTTTATTAGCTCGCCCTGGTGATTCCTTGTACTGTCGTTTATCAGCTAACGTACAAATGTGGGCTAATGTCACCCATATCATGAAAGTAGGTAAGAATAATTTCCGTCCTCCTCCACAGGTGGAGTCTTCTGTCGTTCGTATTGAAGTTAAAAACCCTCGTCCAAATATCGATTTCCATGAATGGGATGGTCTCTTACGTATATGCTTTGTTCGTAAAAATAAAACTATAGCTGCTGGTTTCAAGAGTAACAATGTCTTGGAAATCTTAGAAAAGAATTATAAGACTTGGTTGGCCACTTCTGGAGCTGAAGATTCTATGGATGCCGATGTGGACTCCCTGTCAATTGCTTCTGTGGTTAAATCCAAAATTGAAAAAGTCTTGCAAGAAACTGGGTTTGCCGAACAAAGATCATCCAAGATGGACCAAACTGATTTCTTGAAGTTGCTTTACGCCTTCCACCAAGTTGGTATTCATTTTGCATGATTATATATATATATACATTTAAATAGAGATAAATAAAATTTTCTACATTAGTTTCACGGCTGTATTCTATATTTATAAATATTACTCTATCTATGGTCTCTACCTTCTCTTCGTAGTTTTACTCGTATCTCGTTCAACAACTTCACCAACACCACCAAGTTCTTCCAAATTGTCTTCTGCAATACTGACTTGTTCTCTTCTTTCCCAGAATCTGTCTTCACATAAATCAAATGAAGCCTTCTTCAAATCTTTACCTCTAGCATCACGGTTACTTGAAATGGCCCATTCCAAGAATTGGGCACCTGTTCTAACATAGAAGGCACGCAAGGATTCGAAAGGCTTTGGATGTGGTAACCATGGTCTTGGGTCTGGAATTTCATCTTCATCTTCTTCTATTTCTTCCTCTTCTTCCTCTTCTTCTTCTTCGTCGTCTTCAACGGCGGCTTCCTCTTCTTCTTCATCTTCGTCGTCATCATCATCATCATCGTCTTCTTCTTCGTCATCAGAATCAACGTATTCCTTGTCCAATTCACTTAAATCTTCCCATAACACTTTAACACCGTCCAATTTACTCAAATCAATGGAATACATAGAGTCCAAGGAGAATTCTTGTTCTCCACGTTCAAATCTACCTCCAAATATGTACAAAGTGTCATCGACAACACAGGTGGCTGCATTGAAACGTGGGTGTGGGTATTGGTTCATGGTTACAAATTCTTTAGCATCTTCAGCTTCCTCGGCCTGTTCTTGAAGCTTCAATTTTTCAATTTGGGAAAGTTCACCATCTTCAGCTGAACTATCGTCGTCGTTATCCTTCAAGTTGGCCTTGGCTAAAATCAGATTCAACAATTCTTCTAAATCTTCATCTCTGTTCTTTTCTTTGACTGGGACCTTCTTTTTCTTGGATCTTGGCTTCAATGCCAAACTATACCAACGGTTACTTTCAATTTGATACAGATAAAGTTGGTTGAAAAATTCAGAGTCAATCTGCTCTTCACTTTCTTCGTAATCATAGACACCACCAAACATAATCCCTCTATTCTTGTGGAAGGAAAGCGGACAACCAGTTCTAGCACTAGGTTGCCCACCTTGTTTCTTTCTACGTTCCCATCTGGATCCTTGTGGGTCCAGCTTCATCTTAAGCATCCAACAATCAGTCAATACTTTACCCTTTTGGATACCTTTACGGGCTTTAGTCATGGCATACCCACCGTACAATACTACACCATCGGCGCAAGGAATCAAAGAATGACCCAGTCTAGCATCAGGAACCGGATGGTTAGGTGGGAACTCCACTGAAACCCATTTATAAGTAGTTACATCAAAGACCCATAAATCACTTAAATAAGTAGTCAGAGAACCCAAGTCTCTGAATCCACCATGCATGACAATATAGTTCTTCCACACAGCCATTCTGTGGCCAGATCTAGCCGATGGTCCACCTTTCCTCTGTTCTATCTTGGTCCATTCTTTAGTGTCAGCGTCAAGAATCCAAGTATCACCGTAATGGTAGAAAGTGGACTGCTTAGGAGAAGAAAATTCACCACCAAACATGACTATAACTCCACTTGGGTGGGCACACATGGCGTGACCGGAACGTGGTAATGGAGAGTTCTTGGATGTGATTTTACGCCAAATATCATTTTCAACCCCATAAGTGTATAATTCATTGTAGAAATGGGATCTACCAGTGGTGGAATCAGTAGCTTCACCACCGAAAAGAATAAGCTCTCTTTTACCATGAAGTGGATTACTTACCATGGAAACATCCAATCTCTTCAGAGGATTAGAGCAAACATCGATATGGACCGCTTCAAGTTCTTCTTGTTCCTTAGCAAGTCTTTCTAAAAGTTCATCGATATCTTCATCGTCATCGTCCTCATCACCATTCTTTTTGGCCTGCTTTTTCAGTTTAGTTTCCGCTTTTTGAGCATTTTTTTTATTCTTTTCAGCAGTACGAGCCTTCTTGGCTTCCTTACTTTTTTTATCCTTCTTAGCCATGATTTATAAGTGCCACTTAATTCACCGAATCATATAGGTATAATTTTTGCTGCTTTCAGTGATATTTCTATATGGTGGATGAAAGTGGGACATCTACTGTATAACTTTCTCCTGGGGCCATTTTTGATGTGGGAGACTCGGCGATGAGCTGTCCCGATTGGGCAGTGGTTGCAGGCATAATCAATTAATAGAGAACACTTTAATAACCAAGAAGATGTTGTCAAAGATGTTGTCCATGTAGTCCATGTTGTCAAAGATTTTGGCAATGACATCCATTGATATTACGATTCTTCATAATTCTAAGTTTAAACTCTACAGACTACACGTATTTAGCTAAATTTTATTCATGATCTACTTATGCTTACCCCAAATTCTCTAATTGCAGATTACTCCGTTGACTGCCTTACATGTGTTCGTTGTACTTATTCAGTTGAATAACTTTGATTCTGTTGATTAAACAGAAATAGTCTTCCAGATGTTCAAACCGTCGCCTCCAGTGGAGACCAAACAACCTGGAATTTGCTTGTGCCATCTGACATCCTTAACATCTCTTTGCCAGTGAACAAACAATAATTGAGGTGGTATATCATTCAATTCATTAGATTGCTTTCTTTGTTCGGAAATTTCTTCATCATCGGCTTCAACCGCCAAATCCCATAAGGTAACAGTGTTATCTTCAGATGATACAGCTACAATGGATTCATCCAATGGGTTGAATGATATGGAGGTGATGGCAGATTTATGGAAATCGTAGTGTGCTACTGGAGTTGGCTTGGTAGAAGCATTGAAATTACGTAAATCCCAAACACCCCAGGAACCATCATCATGACCTGAGGCCAAAAGATAGTTAATCTTATCACACCAAGATATCACATTCACATCGGTATTCAGGGCAACAACAGAAATAGCTGGCTTATGCTTCTTAGATCTGGTATCCCAGATACGAACGTAACCATCAGTACCACCAGTAGCGAAAACGGTATTTTCACCGTGGGACCATTGAATGTCTTCGATGGAAGCTTGTGAGTTTGGAGCCATGAATGGGGTCTTATCAGTGACCCAAGATGAAGTGGTTCTTGTGGTCAAATGAACTCTACCTGAACAATCACCGGAAAGTAAGGCACCAGTATTGATCAAAGGAGACCAGTCCAAACCGTAACCTTCTACGTTACCATGGGCCTTGACAGTATAAATTGGTCTCTTGGCAGTCTTTGGGATCATGAAACCTGGAGTGTCAAATGCCTTGTATTGAGCAGATTGGTCAAAAATTTGAACTTCACCGTTTTCAAGCAGTAAAGCGGTCAAATATTCACCAGTTTGTTGTGCATGTGGAGAGACTCTGAGTCTGTTGGTGGTAGACTTCAATGGGATGGTTTCGGACTCCATTACTGGATCATGGTCGAATTCTTCTCCATCGGAATCGGATTCATTGTTGTCTTCTTCGTCATCTTTAACCAAAGTCTTGGCAAGAGAAGAAAGCTTCATGGTGATAAGTTGGTTGTCCTTGGCCTTGGCTGCTTGGGTAGCAGTGGAAACGTATAAAGAGGCTGGGTAATTACGTCTTTCATTACCTAAACCATCTGGTAATACATCTAAAGTTAAACATGGCCATGGGAGGTTAACGTTGTGGAGCATTTCATAAACACTAGGGTCAGCTTCCAAAACTTCATCTGGGCCCAATGGTTTGGATCTATGAGGCATGTAAAGAGATTGCTGTCCTCCGTTAACTTCTTCTGCTTCCATGGCTTCAATATCTTCGGCAGTTTTAGGTTCTACATCTCCGTCTTCTTCTTCAGCAGAGTCAAGTTCAATGATTTCTCCATCAGATTCAAAATCATCTCCGTAAGGATCTTCAAATTCACCCATTTCTTCGTCTATGGCTCCGGTACTTGGCTTACTGCTTTTTGGGATAGAGTTCTCGGAGATTTTGGCCGAGGAATGGCCATTATCGTTCTGTAACTCGTCACTGGCTCCTCTTTTAGACATCTTGGTTGTCAATCTTACTGGAAAATATTTCTGAGATGAGCCTTTAAAGTCATCCGATGGGTGGGAAACAAGGTGTGCGATGGGTGTGCAATGTGTGAGGCGATGGGGGTGTGCAAGTGGGAGGAAGCTCTTGTATCTGGAAACAGGTATAACATAACTACTGAGCGCTCTCTTCGAGATCTGACTACGAAAGACTTTAGTATCATCCATTAATCAACTATCGTCTAAAATACATATATCCTTAGGTTCAGTTATAATCCACCATAATCAATAGTCATCATAAATGTATATATCGATCAAAGTTCAAATATGGCAGTAATACACTTGTACAGCATAATATCCAAAAGAAATTTACTTACCTCTGGTTCTTACCCTCCACCTTCTTGTCCCACTTTCAAGGGTTTCCTTCTTTCTATAAACTTGGTTGTATGCAGGCCACTTGCAACCAAAACATAAACCAAGCATGAATAGCCACTTTTGTCTGGATCATTTACACCCTCATCCAGTCTGTTATATATTGGTTCACCTGTCTTTCTAATAGCGACATTGTTGTTTTATTATTAGAGAGAACAATTACAACCTGGCCATGGAACGAAAGGCGTTTCTTGATCAACAGCCGCCTTCAGGCTATGTAGCTGGGATAGGAAGAGGTGCCACTGGGTTTGTAACATCTTCAGAGATTGGATCAGCATCCAGAATCACCCAGTATGACGATAACAGCGACAATGAAGAAGAAGAAGGAGAAGGCGGAAACACAGAAGATGGACTTTTACAGAGTCGTAATTCAACTGCTGAAGATAACGAAGCTGACGAGATCTACGCCCAAGTGGAGTTGTCTCTTAATAGTAGGAAGAAAAGATCAGCTAAGAGTACCTGTGAAGAAACGACGGATTCGAATCCTGAAGGCTCCCAAGTTACAGATTTAATGAAAAATCAATTTCTTGATTTGAAAAACGCTCTTTCAACGGTTCATGAAGCTCAATGGGAGAATCTTCCAGAGGCAGGTGATATCACTAAACGGAATAAGAGACAAAGACTATTGGAGAAACTGCAACAAAGGTTCTATGCTGCTCCTGATTCTCTTATTGGTAGTAGTGGCGGCGGTAGAAATTCTAATGATGATGTGAATTTCCTGTCTATTTCGCAGGCAAAAGATAAATTGTTAGGACTGAAACTTGACTTACTTTTAGGTAAAGATCTTGAAAACGATTCAAATTTGAAAGGTAATATAACGGCAGCTGAAATCGATGAAAAGGCCGAACAGGAGATTCAAATGGCTGATATCGATAAAGGACGTAAAATATTTGTTTCATTACGTAAAACTGATCCTCAAAATGCAAATGCTTGGATAGCTTCTGCCAAGATAGAGCAGCAAACTAAAAACTTTGAAGCTGCCAGAGATATCATCGATAAGGCATGTAGAGTTTTACCACACAATCAAGATATCTGGTTAGAGGCGATAAAAATCCATAGAACAGGCTCAAAAGATGCAGTCAGAAGTGCAAAGAGTATAGCCCAAACTGGTTTGCGCTTAAATCCCAAATCTGAAAAACTCTGGTTACTGGCATTGTCTTTAGAAACCCCTGCTGATATTATCTCTCAACGTAAAGTGTTAATGAAGTCGCTTGAATCTATTCCAGAGAGTTTTCAACTTTGGAAAAAACTTGTTGAACTTGAAAATGAACCAGGAACAGCCAAAAAATTACTTGAAAAAGCAGTTCAATTCTGTCCAAATGAATGGGCCTTCTGGGAAACGTTGATCAACTTGTCTACTTACGATGAATCTAAGAAACTCTTAAATAGGGCTCGTAAATTGGTAACTTCTCCACAGTCTATACAAAATATTTGGATTACTGGTGTCAAGTTGGAAGAAAGAGAAAATTCCAATATCACTAAAATGAAACTAGTAAAATTAATACAAAAGGCTTTTAAGGAAGCCACGTTACCACTTGAATCTTGGTTAGATGCAGCTAAGATTTCTGAAAAGGAAGCATTCCCACTTTCTTGTGAATCGATTATAGAAGTTGTCATTGGTAATTCTACAGAGGAAACCTTGACGTTGTTAGAAAAGGCTGCAAATCTTTCAGGTAAGTATCCTATAACAGCAACAAACATATATCTGAGTATTGCACTGAAGTCTCCCAAAGATTTGGAAATATGGTATACATTATTTGATTTCATGAAGCAAAATATCAATATCAATGGAAACGATACATATAATCAATTGCTTTCACTTTATGATCGAGCTATTTCTTTAAATTCTGAATCATCTTTGCTTTGGCTCATGAAGGCTAAAGATTTATGGAAACTAAAAGGTGACATTCATGGTGCAAAAGATATCTTACATACGGCTTGTCAAAAGTTCCCAAACGAAGAGGATGTCTGGTTTGCTCTGGTTAAATTAGAAATTATAGGACTGAAAGATTTGGATCAAGCGTGCTTACAACTGGAAAAAGCATTGGAAAATCTAAAGACCACTTCGCCAAGAGCATGGTACAAATATATTCACCTTAAAAGATGTCAATATCACAAAAATAATAACGGTAATCCAGACTCACTTTTATCATTGATTGATGAAGCTATTGAGAATTTTCCAACTTGTGAAAAGCTTTATTTGCAGAAAGCTCAGGTTCTTCTTGCTCAAGATCCAACATCATCTTTAGCGAGAGAAACAGTTTCTATAGGAACAAGAAAAGTAAAGAATCCCGTACTACTTTGGTCGCTTCTTATTAAAATCGATTCTCTGATTGCATTGATTAGAGCGAGAGCTACTATAGATAATGCTATCATACAAAACCCAAATTCACCTTACGTTTACTTGCTAAAAATTCGATTTGAAAAAGAGCTAAAGGATAATGAAGCTGCAAGGCAAACAGCTCAAATGGCCATTAAAAAATTCCCATCGTCGCCAGATATTTGGGTAGAACATCTTCATTTAATACCTAAAGCCTCTCAAAGAAGAACGGCTTTCATAGATGCTCTTAAAGTCACTAGCAACTCCGGTTTGGTTCTCTATAATATCGGTATTTTCTTCTGGATAGAAGGGAAATTTGCTAAAGCCAAGTCTTGGTTGGAACGGAGTTTGAAATCAGAAGATGGAATGGTCAATGGAGATATCTGGGCACTTGTTTATATCTTTTTACAAACCCATGGAACACAAGTAGAACAAAAAAAGTTGCTAGAAGATTTCATAAAAGAGGAAGAATCCATAAATCGTGGGGATACATGGAATTCGATTGCAAAACTGGTGGACAATGTAATTACTTCAAAAGATAATCTACTTGATGTAGTGGGTAAGAGCATATTGACAAACTTGGGAATAGCTGGTTAAAAAATAGAATACTATATAGAATAAGTAATAATAATGTACTATAATCCAAATTTTTTTAAAATAAAATGCATGGTATTAATTATTAAGATAATAAAGTCTAATTTTTATCAATTAGTCCATCGATGCTATTTCTAAGTTCAAAGCACTAAGGAAACAAGGAATCAGGTCCTTTCCAACAACCCATTTATCTACTAGATCTTGGCAAAGAGCCTTAAATTCTTCAGAGCCAACAACTTTTAATGATTTTGTATGGACATCTATTATTAAATTTGGAATTGAAGCTTCTGATCCATTGGTACTTCTTTTCTTTAATGCTTTGGAAATCAATTTGATTCTACTGGAAGTTAAATCTTCTGGATTAATAGCACTTGGAAGAAACTCAACAGAGAATCCGAAAAATTTAGAGATAATGGAAAGAATATCATAACTTTTCTTGGTATAAGCGGTTTTCAATCTATTTATACGCTTTGCAAGTTCTTCATTTTTCGTGCGAAGTAATGATATATCATTTTCTTGTCTTTCAAATACACTTTTAGG
The DNA here is from genome assembly GCA_030574355.1 of Kurtzmaniella natalensis. Lineage (NCBI taxonomy): Eukaryota > Fungi > Ascomycota > Pichiomycetes > Serinales > Debaryomycetaceae > Kurtzmaniella > Kurtzmaniella natalensis. The sequence continues at coordinate 35,397 of JAJMEV010000035.1, read as the reverse complement.
TATCCATGATCTTTCATCAAATTTAGCATGTATCAAATCTTCATTTTCCTTCTTGAGAGCATCTAGCGTCAGCTGTTTTATTAATTGATCATTTGCTAATGGGTTTAATCTGACTTGTAATATTTGCAATTTCTCCTTTTTGTCTATAATTTTGTTTAAACCATCTATCTTATGATTAAGTTCTTCGAGTTCGTTACTTGATTGTTTGACTTTAACTGATAGTTCAAGGTTTTCCTTTTCTAATTTAGTTACTGAGCTTAACAGACTGTCGGTGCGTTGTCTCTTCATTGGAACGGAAACGTCGAAGTCGGCATTCTGTGGTATAATTGAACTTCTATTGCTGTCAATTTCTTTATCTTTCTTATACTGATCAACCAAGTTCTCCAATTTCAAAATGTATGATGAATTTGGGTTTTCAGGTAATGATGGCTGAGAAGAGGATGAACGTTTTAAATTGGCTTCATCTAATTCTTTTAATTGCTCTCTTAAGAATTCAATTTCTTTCATATTTAATAGCTTCTGTCTTTCAAGCTTTTCAATCAATTCCTGTCTTGAAATTAATATTTCATTCAATGATCTAATTTTTGGAAGCAATTTATTATCTTTTTCATTCTCTAACTTGATTATATCTTGTTGAAAATGTTGAATCTGTGAGTTCACTTGATTATATTTGTCTTGAAGGACCACATTTTGGGCCATAGAAGATTTATAACTACTAAGGAAATCTGATATCTTACGTTCGACAGAAGTTTCTTGATTGGAGTCACTGTTGCCTAATTCCTTTTTAAAGATATCATGGAAATCTTCAAGCTTCTGTTTCCAAGATAAATTTTCTATTTCCAATTTACAGTTGATTTCTTGAACAGCTTCCAAATCGAGTACTTTATGTTGCAATTCGGAATATTTTTGCTTGAGTATATCATTTGACGACTTGTGCTGAATTAATTCGTCAACTTTCAATCTTAATTCAAGGTTTTGTTTCTCCAAACGTCCACATTTAGTCAGTAAAACAGTATATACAGAAGATGACTCATTCTGTTTAGATAATTTCTGGGAATTTAAGAGCTCCTTATTTTGAGACAAAAGCAGTTTGACTTCATTTTCGTATTCACCGATTCTATCGTGAAGATGCTTATTTTCTTCTTCCAAGTAATGGAATAAAGCTTCACGTTCAGAGTTTTTCTTATTCAATATCAGTTGTGAGTTATTCAACTTTTGATTTTCCTTCTCCAATCGATCTATCACTTTTCTTTGGTATACTACTTCCAGTTCGATCAGATCTTTCTGGGTTTTCGAGATATCTTGCTGGTTCTGGAGTTTCGATTCAAGCTCTTTCTTCTGGGCATAAACAAAATCAAAATCTTGCTTTAAAGAATCGTATTCGGAACTTTTGGTTGTCAATTTCTCTTCATATGCTCTGGAGAGCTTCTGCTTATGAGCTTCTGCTAGCTTAAGTTCAGTGGTTAACGAATTGATCTGGAATTCAAGTCTGGCTATTTTCAGTTCTACTTGTGCATGCCCGCCTTCCATCTTCGGAGGGTTGTCAACGAAAGGCGACGATAGGAAGGATTGTGTGGCTGGGTGTGTTCCTAGACGAATAGGTGACAGTCCCTGGCCTGGTTTAAGCTGTTCATCACCAAACATCTAAGTAGTATGTGATATATGGGATCTTTTTACCTTAATAAAAATGTTTTTTTTAACTAATAGTAGAACTATAAAACCAATAGAATAACTGGATCAAAAAAAAATAATGGGAAGTCAATCCAATTTTGCAGGTTTCAATCAATATACCACTGAGTATATCTAGGTGTAAGGGTTTGTAAGAGTTATTGTTTACCTTTTGTATGCAGTATATTTCGGCACTCTCAAAGGCTTTCTCTCACTACTAATGGCACTACCACACACTTTCTCTCTTATCAGTGGCTATCTCACTTATAGGCAGATACCCTCACAGTTGCTCCCCCACTAGTGTGGAGTTACACAAATTATCTTCCCAACACTGGAACGAAGCTGTCACACACCGGCAAGCGACACTCTGACTGGGGCTGTCTCACTTTAGTTTCAAATCTGTTTACTTGATCTTAACCACTGAATTCAGATCATGTCCAAAGTGTATGTATAGAGAACCGGAATTGATAGGAAAGGCTCCTTATTTGCCAAAGATGATCGTTGTCCTGCCTTGTATCACAAATAACAAATAACGGTGTATCTTAAATAACGATTTTACCTTTTTCAAATATGTAATCAATGTGACTACTAACACTTTTAGCCCTAGAAATTTTAAGCTCTTGGAAGAGTTGGAAAAGGGTGAAAAGGGGCTCGGTGCTGAATCGATCTCCTATGGGTTAACCAACCAAGATGATATTAGTATGACCTATTGGAATGGTACTATCTTGGGTCCACCACATTCCACTCACGAAAATAGAATCTACTCCTTAAATATCATTTGTGATGAAACTTATCCAGATAAACCACCAAAATTAACTTTTGTTTCTAAGATAAACCTTCCATGTGTAGATGCAAACGGTGATGTTTTGGTTGAAAAGTTTGACACTTTGAAGAATTGGAAACGTTCTTATACCATAGAAACCTCTTTATTGGAGTTAAGAAAGGAAATGGCCGCTCCTGCTAATAAAAAGTTATCCCAACCTCCTGAAGGATCTACTTACTAGTGTATCTAAAGCCTCTATATATGTATGTATATATCGGAATAAATGTATAATTTGATCATCTGTGTAACATGTAGATCCCGTAATAAGTTAATATAATAACTTATAAAATATCTATAGTAGTCTAGTATGTACATGAGTTTATTAAAATAAATTTATATAGTATATGCGTGTGTATCTTATGTGTGATTTATGGCTATAGGAATATTTACAGTATATAACATATACATGTATATCCTTTTATAATACATATATATTGGTAATTCGTGTATTTCGTGGGGGTCTATGCTGTTCATTCTTGGTCGTTCGTTCTCGGTAGGTCATTCTCATTCATTAATGTCTCTACTCATATATTCTTGTAGTTCTTTCTCTGCCATCAAGAAGTCACCAACATCCTTGCCATACTTTCTTGATCCCAACGACATATCTGAATTGGTATGTTCGTTGGTCACTTCAATGTTCACCCATTTCTCTAGATTGATCTTTTTCCCGGTCTTATCTTTAATGATGGCGTTTTCAAGACATCTTTGAAACACCCGCTTGAATGGTAGACATATTATCTCTGGTACTTCGTTATCTCTCATCTTGAAAGTACATTCATGTTGCGTTATACTTTGCAATCCACACAGATATTTTGCTGGATTCTCAAGTTGCTTTTGATACCGCTTCTGGATCTCCACTGCACTGTATACGAGGGTCGGTGGTGCCATGTCTAATGTGGTTGTTGCTATTACTTTTAATCTCAAAAGCTTTCTCGGTATTTTATTTTCGCACGGAAATCGAGGAAAGAACAGCCGATAACCATAAAGCACTGTAAAACACCATAAACAGTATATACAATTCAGTAGAGATAGGTTATAAAGAATATAAATAAGAATACGTGATAGATTGAGTTTTTTCTACAGATTTCATCATTCGTACATACATTATTTAGCACCGTACATCAATTCCACGACGCTTTTCACTTTCTCTGATCTCAAACATTATTTGGACCCCAACAAAGAGAGCACCCAGAGAGAGAAGGAAGAATTCAAACCCACCCACTGTACTGGTCATTGATTTTATTAATTCCACTGTACCGTCATTTCCGAGACAGAACCCATATAAATTGGCTATCATCATCATCCAAATATTGAGCACAGCTCCACATGCACAAAGATGTCTATACCACCAATGATGGCTATATTTACTGAATACCATGGTGGCTGCAATCTCTGGGATCAAGAAAATCACCACAAGCCAACCCCAAATCAATAATTTCAATTCAATGTCATGCCAAATAGCCACAAAACTGAAAACACACAAATTGGTTAATATACGGTATTTCCCACGACCACCTAAAGGCACGTATATATATCTAATGACCCAACGATTGAAAGAACGATGCCAAGCTCTCCAGAATGCTAAAGCTGAAAAATTGTTATCCATGCATCGGATCATATTCTCTGGAGGATCAATTCCATCTAATAAACTCCAGAATCTGAACATACGCCATGGAATCAATAACTTAAGCCAAATAATATTTAAATTGAAAAGTCCAAACATAGATAGTTGGAATGGAGTGTTGCCTTGCCAAGCTTTAGCCTTGGAAACTGCAACCACGTACATGTAGTGAAGAATGAACTCCATCACTAAGATACAGAAAACAAGACGAATGAAATAGATAGCAATACGTTTGAAATTTCTTCCCAAATTACCATATATCGATTGATAAATGTAATCATTAAAAGTTATCACTGGACCAACAATGAAAAGAGGGGCATACATCAAGTAAGCAAAATAATGAACAAATGAATAATCAGATAAAGGTAATGGAGCAGTAAGACGGGCTCTATCGTCCAATGGTTGTGATAATAAAGCTTCAGCAGATGTCTTCACAGGCAGTAGCAGCAGCAGAATTTTCCCTTCTGGGTCATCATCGTTAGTTTGAATTGCTTTGGAATATTCAATTTCAATTTGTTGTTTACGTTCCAAATAATCCAGATTAAACAGAATGAAACGAAGTAAACTGAAATTATAAAAAACATCCCACCTGGTGATCAAACCTTTAAAACTATCATCTAAAACGGCGATACCAAATGGAGAGTCCCTGAAATAATCGTTGACGAAAAGGGTGGCTATACCGTAAGTCCAAGTTACAATAAGAGCAGTACGCTTGTTTTCAATATACTTGGCAAACGAATAATTGACCAAGAAATGGAATAAGATCCTTAATGCATTGGTACCATGACAAACGTATAAGAAGATGACCCCAAATGCAAAATCAAAGGATGTACGTTTATAATTTACACTTGGGATATTCTTCATAGCAATATCAACCAATCCACGGATCGATGAATGTAATACAATGATTACGAAAAGCATGGGCATGCTACCTCTGAAAAACCGATATTGTTGATCCGAGTTATCAACTTTACGTCCAAAGATCCATCCATCGCTAAGGAGATGTTCAAATTTGGGATAATTTGGGTTGGTTTCGTTGGATGATTCCATAGCCTTTATGTACATCATAGGTACAGTAAATAGAAACACCAAATAATAGAACTTGAACTCTAATGTGCCCCATCTTGAGACCGGGTTTGCTCGAGTGGTTATATTTTGTCGTTTTTTATCATCAATTGGAGGCCAGAGTCTAGTATCTAGAGCCTCAAGAGAAAATAACCTGAGTATGCTGGTCATTGCCAAAGGGAGTGTAGTGGTTTAAGAGTAGGTCAGGTGTATTTTTCTATTTAAAGAACAGGAATAATGCGAAAAGAGAGTACGTTAGAGTCTGAGAGTGTCCAAACAAAAAGGGAAGGAATGTGGAGAAAGACAGCATCTCTACTATTATACCATCTATTATACCATCCATTATATTATACATTATACTTCTCTTCGCTGGGCGTCATCCCGTTCTCGTTCCCTCCATCTTCTTCTCTCATCCGTACATCTTCACTCTATGTCTTGTCTCTGTCTTTCTCAATCTTTACTGTCTGTCTTTACCTTTTCTGTCTCTGTCTTTTCTCTTCCTTCTCTCCACCTATTCTCAGTCTTTCTCTACCTTTTCTCTGTCTATCTTTACCTGCCCTTCGCATTGATTCGCATTCACTCTAATCTGATATTTCATTCCATCAATCTATTCTTATACTTAGTACTTACTTTGTTTTGTTGACATGGGTGAGGACGACTTCCAGAGAAGACCCAACCCTAAGGGCTGGACCCCACCAAAGGCCCCTTACAACCCATATGACCCATCCGATGCAAGACCTCCGCAAGGTTACCCTTCTGAATATAAGCTCCCGGGCCAAGAACCAAAAGGGTTCCTGTCGTTACCGAGAGACCCTACCCAGTATAAGAAGGTCAACGAAACCATGAACCGCTTAAATTATACCCCTCGTCCAATATCAAAACTCTATCCTGGTCAATATAAAGTGTTACGTAAAATCAACACCAATCAAAAAGTTCAACAGGGGACAAGAATGTTTGGGTCTTTAATCACTGGTTCTGTAGTATTCTATTTTGTATTCTTCTACCGTTGGAACGAAGGTCGGGAAAATGTCTTTTCTGACTTCTATAGGTCTCAGCTTCGGGTGAAAGAAATGTTCTTTGGTCTTAGCCCCACCGAAATTGAAGATTTATATCATACAAAGGAAGGTAGAGTTAGAGTCAAGAGTGTTAGAGACGCTGAATATATCCCTATCGATATGCGTAAAAATGTTGAATCCGATGTGGCCTTAAATAAGCCCTCCGATAAGCACTTATTGGAAGCAGAAAGAATTAGACAAGATGAAGAAGAAAAGCTTTTACGTGAATTGGATGAACATCGGAAGTTTGCTCAAGAAATGATGGAGGTCACTGCGCTGAAAGAGTCTGCTGTCAAGCTGAAGAAGAAGTGGTGGTTTTTTTAACAGAAGCAAAACCTCATAAATACACATAAAAAGCATAAAAATCATAAGAATAACAATAATACAAGTATTCTTTTAATAAGGCTTGTTACGTTTATGTACCTCCTCGGGTCTGGACAGACATGTATATAGATATATATTTATAAATATAGAATTAAAGTAAATCAGACTATCATTTTCTATTTTGTTCTTCATTCCCATCTGAATGGTATATTTCTGCCTCTTCTGCCTCTTTTAGGATCTTTTGGGCCCTTTTGGGCCCTTTTGGGCTCGTTTGAGCGCGATTTGCAGCCGCGATTTGTGGTTTTAAATTGTTTTCACGGAATTGCAACTTGAAATAGACCACAAGACCATGTTGTCTTTCTTAATAACCTTCGTGGCTATGGTTGTCTTCGTGGTAAGGATAATATTAGCAAGCATTTTCCGGTCCGTTAGTTCTTTCATTCCTGCTTCTTTGAAAAAAACCATCTCTTCTTCCCCAGATACTGTTCCTCCTTATAATGACATGGCTTACGCTTGGGACATTGCCCAGATAGTCGCTGCCAATGGGTACATCATAAGAGAACACGTTGTTTCCACTAAAGATGGATATCTTTTGGTTATACATAAATTGGAGAGTAAGGAGCAAGTCAGGAAATATTCTGGCCCAATTCAAAGCAATAAAGTGGTATACTTACACCACGGGTTATTGACAAATTCCGAATTGTTTGTGGTGGGTTCCGATAAGCAAAAGAACTTACCTTATTTATTGGTTGATTTGGGTTATGAAGTCTGGTTGGGTAATAACAGAGGGAATAAGTACTCTAGAAAGCATTTGAAATTATCGGTAGCTGATAAGGCATATTGGGATTACTCTTTAGATGAATTTGCGTTATACGATATCCCAGATTCAATTGAGTACGTTACCGGATTTTATGATAAAATCTTGCTGCCATTAAAGCAACCTCCAGTGAAATTAGTATATATTGGGTTCTCTCAAGGCTGTTCTCAACTCTTTGCCAGTTTGAGTCTTCGTCCTGATTTGAACGATAAGATTCGTTTATTTGTTGGTCTTTCACCTGCTCTTATCCCGAAGAATTTGAATCACGTCATCCTTAAATCTATTGTGGAATTCACCGCCAATAATAATAACTTCTTGTATGGAATATTTGGTCGTAGAGCTATGTTACCTTCAGTTTCATTTTGGTGCTACTTAATGGGCCCCCACATATATGAACGGGTTGTAGATGTATCTTTAAAGTTCTTATTTGGTTGGGGAGGTAAGAATATTTCACAACATCAGAAGACTGTGGGGTATCCACATATGTTTTCAAACTCTTCGGTGAAGTCTATAATTCATTGGTTCCAAATCATTTATTCTGAAAGATTTCAAATGTTCGATGAAACTTGCAATATAGGACTCTCTGGACTTTCAAGTTTATCGCGAGAACTGAGGACTACCACAAGTAGAGTGGCACCATTCCCAATAGCACACCATTTAGATATTCCTATCGTTTTGGCTTACGGTGATTCCGATATTTTAGTAGATATAGAGAAAACTACAGATTTGATTGTTAGCCAAAACCCTAGAATGGTACACAAATTAATCGATATCATTGAATGCCCTACTTACGAACATATGGATACTCTCTGGGCTGATGATGTATATGAACGAGTATTTCTGAAGGTCATTCTGCACATCAATAAGCTGTTTGATATGGATTAAAGCAGAAGAAGAACTAAAGTTGGCCAAAGAAGCCTATAAGACATTCCATGCATATCTCATGATAAGTGACTTGAAAGTATAATATGGAAAGATACGATTTAGATTATGGATTAGACATAAGGGCATCCCAGGAAATTTCAATTAAGACAAATAATAGAGATATTTTCAGCTGCTAAGTTGGTTTTCAGTCTTAGATTTCTATAGATATGATGATATCTAGAAATTAGAAAGATTGATAATTAGATAGAACGATAGTTAGATAAATAGATAAATAGATAAATAGATAAATAGATAAATAGATAAATAGATAAATAGATAGATAGTTAGATAGACAAATAAATACCAATTATATAATTGAAATGAATCCGTAAATATTGTTACTATGAAATCCTCGAATAATATATCTATAAATATGATATTAATACAATATTAATACAATTCACAATCTTCCTTAGACTGCAAAGGCACTACAAACCACTAGCATTGGTCCCCCATACAATCTCACATATTCCTGTCTAGTGTGCCCTGGAGGGTTTATTTACCCGGACACGTAGTCTAAGTATATAAAAGGCATCGCAGGCAAGTTTTTTTTCTCTAACGCAAAATCACAGCCACTCACAACGCTAATGCGTTCCTTTGAGGTTGACCCATTGCGGCGTCTGACCCATGACCATAGGAATTTTGTTGTGTGTTTATCTTGCAGTGGACTGGAGACTAATTTGTTGATCTTGGGTGCAGCATTCCATCTGAATACTTGATATTCTAAGGGATTACCTTCGTGTGCCCGTATGAGGAGTGGTGCAAGGATCAGCTTTACATTTTTTTATAGATAGAATAGACTTTGTCAGTAGAGCAGTAGGGATTCACAATCGATGTAGACGAAAGCTATAAACCTGAATTTGCAGCTAACTAGCTGTAGATTCATTGTTACGGTTACTTGTACACTATACTATAACAACATTACTGTACTTTATTAACCTAAAGGATCCACCTAAAAGCTTCATACAAAGCTAAACTAATTGAGAGTGATATAAGCCTTGCGAATAAAAACTCTTACGAATAAAAGACTTCCTCTCATATGTACTCTTGAATGTATAACGGAAACAGGGTGTTATCTCTGTTGTTCCGTTGCATCCTAACCGGGTCAAATTTTCGCTAATTTGTAGATATAGTAACTACTAATCTGTGATTTCCACATCTCGGTTTTTGGCTAGAAACGATTAGTGGCCACCTACTATCGAGTACTTGTTTCTAACTGGTTATAAATCATGGGTGTATGGATGTAAACAAGTTGGGTGTAAGGATGTAAGTGTATTTGTGGTAATACGTTTGTGGTCCTTACATTTGTGGTATTGTATTTGTAGACTTGTGTTTGTGGCCTTGTTTTGTAAACTCATACTAGTGAACTTAAATTTGTGAACTGAAAATTGTGGTCTTGTATTTTGCGCTTCTGCTTCTAGTGTAAACTGATATTTGAAAATTGATATAAACTTATACTTGTAAACTTTTTATTGCTACCTATAGGCGTTTTATATATAATGTGATTATTATCTTTTTCATATTCGTGGGTGTTCTTGTGGTAATCCCTCTTCTATCTTTTCTTAGTTCTGTACGGACTTCACTTTTCGGGCTTCGTTTTTTCAGAGCCGTATATTTTTTATTTGTGTTTTTAGGAATTTGCAATTTGCAACAACCCGATTGCAAGATGCCAATATGGAACACCAGACACCTAGTGGCCCTTGGCATGTTTTTGTGCTTGCTATCGCTATCTGATGCATGGGTTTCTGATTCTAAGAACTCTGTGGATCTAAATAATCTACCAAGATCTGAAGATTCATCTAATTGTGTCATCGGCTCTTTCACTCTGTGTTCCGATTACAAGAAATGTCAATCATCAATTGAAGAATCATCCCTTGGTGGATTGAATTATATTAAGTTATATTTTTGTACCTTTTCTATATTAGGACGAATTGCTGTTATACCAATTGGAATAATCCTTATTCTTTGCTTCTTTGCGTTGGGTCAAGCTGCTTCAGATTACTTGTGCCCGAATCTTCACTCCATTTCTCATCTCCTTCAATTGTCTGATAATTTGGCTGGTCTTACATTATTGGCGATTGGTAATGGAGCTCCAGATATTTTTGCTACGTATACAGCTATGGCTCATAATTCTGGAGATTTAGCTCTTTCAGAGCTTACTGGTGCTGCACTTTTCATATCAACGGTAGTTGTGGGTACAATAGGTGTAGTGAGTCCCTTTAAAGTACCAACATTATCTTTTACAAGAGATATGGCTTTTTTCATAATAACCATTTTGACTGTCATGACGGCAGCATTAACTCAAAAATTAACTAAATTCATGGCTTTTGTTCTTGTTTCTATATATTTTTTCTATATTATGGTAAGTGTATATTATCATTCTAAACATTCTTCTAAATTGTCGTCTATTGAAACTTTTAATCGGACGAGAACAAACTATTCCCAAGGAATTGAGCTTTCAGAGCATAGTCATGAAAATGAAGACGTTGATCATGATAATAATGCTCATCCAGTAGATAGACATCTATTCCATCCACCAACAGTGGATGATTTGGTGCAAAAGGCTCGTGAACGCCTTAACAGTCACTTTATTTCTTTTAATTCCGGTAATTATGGAATCAACCTTGTATTGAAAAACTTAGTAAAGCATTCAAGAACTGGGAATCTTAAATTGGTGGGCCATGACTCGATACGTGCAAATTCTGTGTCTGGTGAAACATCTGAAGATAATCTTGAACGAGGTGAATACTTCCAGAGGTCTGGGAGTATAACTGACTTAGAAGAGTTAATTACCGAAGATGATGTAGAGACTGAAATTGACCCGAGATCACGGAATTTCAAAAATGACATTGTAGGAAATAGAGGACCTTTCAATTATATTGTCAAGACTTTAATGCCGTCATTGGAAGGCTTTAATGACCTTCCCTTATTAGATCAAATTCGTTTGGTCATTACTTTCCCAATAAACTTTTCATTTAGGGTAACCATACCTGTTAGAGATGGTGCATCACTTCATTTCCTAGAAATTTATGATAAACAGCAACTTACTAGACTGATAAGTGAAGTGGAATCACCATTAGAAGAAAAATTCATAGATTTCGAAAATGATAAGTTATTAATACAACTCCAATCATTTTTTTCGATGATACTATGTGCATATGTATGGACTTCAGGGATTATCATGTTTATTTTAATTATTTCATCGTTTGTGGTAGTTACCTTAATCCATGTTTTCTATGACACTACATTCATTAGGACAGATATCATTCGTCCTATTTATTATTTTACAGCATTCCAAGGTTTTATTGCTTCCATGACTTGGGTTTACATTATAGCTACTGAAATCATTAGCATATTAAATTTTGTTTCACATCTTTATCATATTAGTGATGAAATTCTTGGCCTCACTGTGTTTGCTTTAGGAAACTCTATAGGTGATTTTATCTCCAACTATACTATCGCCAAAATGGGTATGCCTTTAATGGCTTTTGGGGCATGTTTTGGTGGTCCCTTGTTAAGTTTCTCTTTCTTGGGTGCATCGGGACTTGTTGTAATGAAGAAAGAGGGCCTTCCAACTTACCATTTTGATTTCTCGTACACGATACTTATTTCCTTCTGTCTGATTCTTTTTAATTTTGCGGTATTAATGATAGCTTTACCCAGAAATGAATGGCTTCTTGATAAGAAAATTGGTATTTTCTTGATTTCCAGTTGGTTAATAACTACAAGTATATGTTTACTTATAGAAAGCTCAAAGTCTTGATATTGTTAGATATGAGCTATTCTTATTGGTCTACATTATTACAGTTTATCTTTTTTTTCTAATTTAAACCCTTTTATTAATTTTAAAACCTATACACAATAATTGTTATTTATAAAAAAAATCAATTCATTTAGTCAACTTCTTCAACAGTTGGACCAGAAGTGTCAGCTTGTGGAGGAGCTCCACCTGGGAATCCACCTGGGGCTGCACCTCCAGAAGCTTGGTAAGCACCAGAGATGATTGGGTTAGCAATAGATTCCAATTCCTTATGCTTTTCAGTATATTCTTCAGTGGAGGCAGCATGAGATTCATCTAACCATTTGACGGTTTCGTCAATAGCGCTGGTTAACTTCTCTTTGTCAGCTTCGGCAATCTTGTCTTTCATTTCACCGTCGTTGATACTGTTCTTTAAGGAGTAAGTGTAGGATTCTAAACCATTCTTGGCTTGAATTCTTGCAGCTTCCTTTTCATCTTCTTCCTTGAACTTTTCAGCTTCATTGACCATTCTTTCAATATCTTCTTTAGATAATCTACCCTTGTCGTTAGTAATGGTAATCTTTTGAGTCTTACCAGTACCCTTTTCCAAGGCAGATACATTCAAGATACCATTAGCATCAATATCAAATGTGACTTCAATTTGTGGAACACCTCTTGGAGCTGGTGGAATACCAGATAATTCGAACTTACCCAATAAGTTGTTATCCTTAGTTCTTGCTCTTTCACCTTCAAAGACTTGAATTAAAACACCAGGTTGGTTGTCAGCGTAAGTGGAGAAGGTTTCAGACTTCTTAGTTGGAATGGTTGCATTTCTTGGGATTAACTTGGTCATGACACCACCAGCAGTTTCAATACCAAGAGACAATGGAGCAACATCCAATAATAAAATATCTTTGGTAGTTTCAGAAGAAGTGTCACCTGACAAGATAGCAGCTTGAACTGCAGCACCGTATGCAACGGCTTCATCTGGATTGATAGACTTGTTTGGTTCTTTACCGTTGAAGAAATCAGAGACTAATTTTTGAATCTTTGGAATTCTAGTGGAACCACCAACCAAGACTATTTCATCAACTTGAGACTTGTCAATCTTGGCATCCTTCAAGACTTTTTCAACTGGATCCATGGTAGATCTGAATAAGTCGGCACAAAGTTCTTCAAATCTTGCTCTAGTGATGGAAGTGTAGAAATCGATACCTTCAAATAAGGAATCAATTTCAATAGAAGTTTGAGCAGAAGATGACAAAGATCTCTTTGCACGTTCACAAGAAGTTCTTAATCTTCTTAAAGCTCTTTGGTTGGTAGATAAATCCTTCTTATGCTTTCTCTTGAATTCAGCAATGAAATGGTTTACCAATCTATGATCAAAATCTTCACCACCCAAGTGAGTATCACCAGCGGTAGCCTTGACTTCAAAGATACCTTCATCGATTGCCAAAAGGGAAACATCGAAGGTACCACCACCCAAGTCAAAAATCAAAACATTCTTTTCACCAGTACTAGTACCTTTCTTATCCAAACCGTAAGCAATTGCAGCAGCGGTTGGTTCATTAATAATTCTTAAGACGTTTAAACCAGCAATTAAACCGGCATCCTTAGTTGCTTGTCTTTGAGAATCATTGAAATAAGCAGGAACAGTAACTACAGCATCAGTAACAGTTCCACCCAAATACTCTTCAGCGGTTTCCCTCATTTTAGTTAAAACCATTGAAGAAATTTCTTCTGGAGTGAAAACTTTATTTTCACCTTTAAATTCAACTTGAATCTTTGGTTTACCACTTTCATTCAAGACTTTGAAAGGGAAATGTTTAATATCATCTTGCACTTCAGCGTCATCAAATTTTCTACCAATTAAACGTTTAGCATCAAATACAGTATTATGAGGATTCATAGCAGCTTGATTCTTGGCGGCATCACCAATTAATCTTTCTGTGTCTGTGAATGCAACATAGGAAGGAGTAGTTCTATTACCTTGATCGTTAGCAATTATTTCAACTCTATCATTAGTGAAATGTGCAACACAAGAATAGGTTGTACCTAAATCAATACCAATAGCTTTAGACATTTTTTGTAGTTTTGTAATTTAATTATTTTATTTGATTAATTTTTAGTCTACAAGGGATATGTCCCCTCCTTTTATATTTAATGTTTAAGGGTTCCAGAACCTTCATTTAAGCAACCTAATCATTTTAGCATTTAGCGGGGAGAAGTCCGAGAATTTTCTAGAAAAATAAATTCATATTGGAGCCTAATTACCGCTTTTAGAACGAAATTACTGGAACCTACTAGATTTTACGGGGAAGGAAAAGATGACAGGGATCTCTTTGAGAGGGAGAGTCTAGCTGCAAGGGGAAAAAGTATTACTGGGACGAAATAAGAAGCTATATGGAAGATATCCTTTCCAGGTTATAGCATTGTTCAAAGCATTGATAAACTATAAGATTGAATAAAGAGGTAACAGAATATAAGGGATGTAGAATGGGGGATGGAATGGGGCTCAAATCCCCTTTCCACTTACAAGTTGTTGGTCAACTTTCCCGAACCTTCCAAAGCTTCCAGGGTGTTCCGGGAGCATTTCTCCAGATTACCACGCCATTGCCTGCATGGTGACGATTCTAGTATATTAAAGTGGTACAAAAGCGAGCTTGAATAAATTACTGTTGCGCTCACCACTTATCAGGTGATACCTTCAGAGACATGGGGAAGTGTAAATACAATACCAAGATATGTAACCTGATATCGAGTGGAAATAGACGTGGCCAGTTTGCTGGGTAAATTTTCACTAGCCGTCAAATAATATTAAATCTCTTGCATATCTTTATACAGTTTTTTTTCAATTCTCTTTGCCCTTAAAATTTTGAACTATATTTTATGATCTTTTCTATCCAGAATTGAAAAATTCCTGACAATTTTAGTATTACCTGAAAAATTACCAGAAATGGAGTCTAATCTGACCAAAGTAAATATACATATATACACATTAACATACACCACAGCGTATACCAATATTAAGTAGATGCTACTGACTATAGTTTGCCAATTCAATTATCAACCTACAATTCAGTTATTAACCCGATAGTGATTTAAAATTGATACAGTGTGAGGCATAAAACGTAGCACCTATGTTTTAGTTTGGAGAGATTATGTAGAGAAGATGAACGCAACTTTAGGTGAAAACTTTAGGTGAAGAGATTAGACGAGATTATTGAAAGAATAAAAGTCAGACCTAGTTTCTGCAAATTCCAGCACCATCTATTATTAGTCCACATACGTCTTCACGTATCAGAATATATTTTTGACTCCATCCATATACTTCTTTTTTCCAGTGGATATTTTTTTAATTATTGTTATTATTTTTTTTCACACCTTTCCGTATATTGTCTTCCCCAGAGTCCCAGGCGATGCAGTAATTCAGCGATAGAGTCAATTTCTTTATGCCTTATACAGAACGCCAATTGCAAACTTGGCCCACTGCAGGCCTAAATTCTTACTATCTTAAATCTTAATAGCATACAATTTCACAGGCTAAAAACAAGCAAACAAGACAACTGACAAAACAGTAGGAAAAAGCAGAACACACAAAAATAAACAAAGCTAAAATCTAAATTGGCAGTACTAAACAAATGCTAAAGCTAATTAAAGATAAGGCTAACAAAAGCTAACAAAATTTAACAAACACCTTTCCAACACATAGTTGACTCTAAACTACTTCTTGCTCTGTCTCCACGCCCTTACCTCATCTCTACCTTTGGTGCCGTTTCTTTCTGGCCTGACTCCTATACTTCTCTCTATGTGTGACTCCTTCCCTACAGAGTCAAACACCCTCTACCCATAAAAACCAACTAATCACCGCGCAAGTTTTAATAAGAAAGTGAAAGTGCCATTTAAGTTTCCCTTTATATTTTATTTGACTACCCCTTATTAACCCTTAGCGGTCTATTAAATATACACAAACACACAATGATTTCTGCTTTATTGAGAAAACAAACCCCAAGATTGGCCATTTCTACTAGATTTGCTGCCCCAAGAATCAACCCAGTCAGATTCCATTCTTCCATTTATAAGATCGCTACTGATTCCCCAGTTTATAAGTACAAGGAAGAAGGTCCAGTTTCCGTTAAATATACCGCTGAACACGAATGGATAGCTCTTCATAGTGACGACACTGCTTTCGTTGGTATCACTAAATATGCCTCTGAAGCTCTTGGTGATGCTACTTTCGTTGAATTACCAGAAGTTGGTATCACCGTTGAAGCTGGTGAAACCCTTGGTTCTGTTGAATCCGTCAAATCTGCTTCCGATATTTACTCTCCAGTTGCTGGTGAAGTCATTGACGCCAATGAAATCTTGCAATCTGAACCAACTGCCATTAACTCTGACCCTCAAGGTGCTGGTTGGATTGCTCACATCAAGGTTACTGATGTTGAAGCTTTCGAAGTCAGTGAAGATTTATTAAGTGAAGAAGAATACATCAAGTCTTTAGAAGAACACTAAATAAGTATTTCAATTATAAATAACAAAAGAGATAACTAAATATATAATTAACTAAATAACCAAATATATAAATTTATAATCAACTAAATAACTATATATATACAAATATTAGAGAATCATATAATGCATTCTACAGTTTTCACATTTACACATTTATTACCATACAGATGATCCTTGATCTTAAGTAAAGTGCACTACAATTGGCACAATAATGACTATCAATACAATGATAATCCCAATAATGAGACACAATCTCATCTTCATATCTTTCCACCACATATCTTTTCTAACTCTGTTGGCACCACGACGGAAACCTTGAGCTGAAATGGCCAAGTTATCAGTTTTATTTTCAATGGAGTCCAAACGTTCACCACGTTCGGCAACCTTATTGATATTATCTCTCATAATTCCAACGGTGTCATCGATTTGCTAAAAAATTGTTAGTAAATAGTAGAAAAAGATCAAACATAATAAAAAGCCCATAGAAAAGTCATAAATCGTAGGTACAACCTTAGCATAGGACGAATATTCGAACATCAATTGTATTGGCAGTAACTTGATAGTCTAGGATCAGAATAACAACTTATATGTGTTCATGGGTCTGGACTCACAGAGCGATTGGCTGGACTCTACAGGGTCGGGTAAAAGCGTTCATTGAATAAATGGGTTCAACAAAAGAATAACCATACAGTTCCGGGCAAAGGGGTGATCCGAATATTATCATAATAAAAATAGATATCTAAGATTATTACTTGTATTCTGTTGCACTAAGTTTACAATTCATTCAACAATTTAATGGGTTCTTATGTGTTTCAGTTTGCGCCCCCTAATGTATATACCCCCTATAAAAAAGGGTTCTTTGGGTTCGTAAAAGTCGGTCCAAGTTTCGAAATAATAATCAAATACATACCGCTTGAATAGCAGCAGTCCTGGAATTGGACTGCTCAGAACTATCCTGATTATTAGGAATATATGGGTCGTAGGGTACGGAAGACGACATGGCGTTTGTGGTTGTTGTGAAAATTACAAGCTTTCAGTTTTGGTTTTCGCTTTTTGCCAGCTTAACCGGATTTAGTTAATTATAGGCGGTACGTGCGTGAGCTAATTTGGTGATGTGTAGGACTCTAGTTTGTACGCAGGCGCAGTATTTGCGCTAGTGCGTGATCAAGCTATTTTTTGGGGGAAGGACCAGAAGGGGGCGAGAAATTGTAATATTTAGAAATGTGAAACTAGGTGAAACTAGGTGGTAACTACTGATGCCAATGTATGCGAATCTCGGCGAAAATAAAAATATACGGGACAGAAAACAGTAAACAGTCAATCTAAGGAATAAGAGATAATTTATATATATATATATATATATATATAAAACTCTTTTAGTTTCACTTTTAGTTTCACTTTTAGTTTCACTTTCAAGTACTTGGTACAATCTATTTTTATCCTGTTTACGTTTTCTCTTCTTTGAGAATTGGTGGTTTCCAGCATATTAGCAGACAAGGAAAGTGCAATACTAGAAGAGGCTGTTGTGAAGGGCGAACAACGCGGAAACAGGTAATCACAAATAAGCAGTACTTTGAACGATCCAGTATCATACAAATAAATATTTTATAGCTAATCACATATAAATAACTACACAACACATAGAAATATATTTATTCATGTACCACCTCTGTTCTGCATCTTAGGTATCACCTACTTTACTTTGGTTTACCACTATCTACATTTCAATCATTATTCATACGCTTTGTACGCATATTTCCATGGTATTTCATATTCAGTAAAACATAATAATATTAAAATCAAGCGCATTCTTAGAAGGCTGCATTTTAAGAATAGAAGAACCACCATGATGTGAACAGCTTCATAATCAAGACTTAATAACCTTATTGTCAATCAATTGCTGGTAAAATTCACAAACACTCTCTTTCAATGGCCTGTAGTTGATTCCTAATTCTTTAATACTCTTTGAATTGTCACAATTGAATTTGTATCCAATATTATTCCATAAATAGCTTCTGGAGAGCGATCCATCAAGTATTGGACCAAAAACAGATGCCACAACTTTTGGAATGGTTCTCTTAGGAATTGGATATTTACTGTATTCTGGAAGTAAACTTTTGGCAATATCTAAAATAGAGCTATTATGTCCAGATACAATATATCTACCATGGGCCGTTGGTAAAAATGCTGCCTTAACATGGGCATTTGCAACTTCTCTAACATCTACAACCCCCAACTCAAGATGTGGCATCCCCATCTTATGATCTCCATTTCCAATACCTTTCAAGAAGTCAAAACTTTGTGAAGTGTTATCAGAACCTAAAAATGGTCCCATAACGAAAGTAGGATTAATTGTAACAAGGTCCCACCTATCCTGTTTTTTATTCAAGTCCCAAGCGGCCTTTTCAGCTACAGTTTTCGAATAAGGGTATGGATTATTACGCAAATTCGACGTAGTATTCCAATTATCTTCAGTAAGAATCATATCTGGAACATTCAAAATATCTTTACTGTCACCATATATAGATGCAATACTACTAGTTAAAACCACTCTTTTAACTGAAGGTGTCTTATTGACAGAAGTTAAAACATTTCTGGTTCCTAATAATGCTGGATCCACAAGATCCTTTTGTGGGTCTTTAATTCTAAAAGTAAACGGAGAAGCAGTATGGAAAACTACTTTACAACCCGCCATTCCTTCATCATAAGAACCATTGACCAACAAATCAGACTTGAAATACTTTATATCACCTTTACTCACTTCTTTCAATTTTTCAAGATGTTCAATTTTCTTAGCGTTGGAAGGGTCTCTAACTGCAGCATGAACAGTAACACCTTCTTCCAAAAGCTGTTTAATAATCCATCCAGCAACGTAACCAGTAGCACCTGTAACAAGTACTGGACTTTCTACTTTGAAATCAGATT
This sequence comes from Kurtzmaniella natalensis, assembly GCA_030574355.1. NCBI lineage: Eukaryota > Fungi > Ascomycota > Pichiomycetes > Serinales > Debaryomycetaceae > Kurtzmaniella > Kurtzmaniella natalensis. The sequence continues at coordinate 15,924 of JAJMEV010000035.1, read as the reverse complement.
TATCACTCATTTTTTAATGGATTTAAAATATCCCTTTCTAAATTGAATTGAAACTTCAAAATATTTTTATTATATGGTTAAATTTAAAGTTTTTAAAGTTTTAATGTTCTTTTTATACACTGTGAAAAATTATATCTGATGGGGAGAGGAATGTACGGTACGTTATAAGTTTACAATTTACAGCCGCCATAAAAACTTAATGGACAACTTTGCGCTTACATCATCAAACAGACCATCATTCAAATAATCAATCGATATGTGGTCAATACGGTATTACTTTAAACCTGGTCACTTGCAGGCTCAGAGGCTGGGTACTCCTTGCTGAATATCACAGCCGTGTTTGGAACATGTGAATTTTACTTTGGCGCAATGTCTCAGGTTAAGAAATGTGAAAGAATTCAGCATTTACATGTAAATAGAATTTCACTGGGATTAGTCTAAAGAGGGATTGGTCTAAAGGAAGTCCGCAATATCAAAGATATCATCACACTCAATACCAGAGATAAGGTATTGAACTGGTTATTCAGAATATCAGAAAACAGAATTCACTTCAAATTTTTACACTTATAATCACAGGACTCTTTGCCCTCCCGCAGATGTTTCGGAACATAGCAACACTTATCTTTCTTTCTTTAAGTTTCAATCTTTCAGCATCACCGCGTATTTCAAATAAATAATATCAACATTGGCTTGGTTTATTATTTAGCTCCATTTCTCTTTAGCTTCATCTAGAACGTTTAGATTTGCCACATGCTGATTTCGGTCTGTCATCTATTTGGTAAATGACAACCGTTTCATTAAATAACTGCATACAATATTTAGAAGCATATTATTATGCTTTGCTATTATGCTTTGCACAGTACCCCACATTTGATTGTATTTGATTGTCGCTTACTGTTGCTATCCTACTCTCACTAAAAACGTGCACTAAATACTCTTGCTTTTGCACTCGCTATTAGGCTAGCTGTTATCTCGCTTTTATGATCACTATATTTTCACTATTATGCTCGCTATTATCTCACCATTATCACGCTAATGCTCTCGTTTTTAATCACTTCTTATCTCTATTCTCCACTACGAAAAGCTTCCCACTTCATCAATTACTGCAATTCACATCACGAGTGAAATCATGAAACTTTGATATTTCTCTTCATCTAAATGCTCCGTCGATTAGTTAGAACAATGAGCACTTCTTCTTCCGCAGGTCCTTTAGAAAAGAAAATTGTGGCCAGGATCGAACTGACGTTCAACCCTACCCAATTTACCATTTCTAATGACTCCCATAGACATAGTCATCATGCTCCAATGCAAGACGCTGAAAATAAGACAGAATCACACTTCCGCATTTTAGTGGTTAGTGATAAGTTTGCTGGTAAGTCGTTACCAGTCCGTCATAAAATGGTTTATTCTGCAATTACTGAGGAAATGGAATTGATTCACGCTTTGCAGATGAAGACTCAAACTCCTGAAGAATGGGAAAAGAAGAAAGCTGAATCAAAACCTGTTACCTGTAAGGGAGAAGCTGCTTAGTCAGACTGAATCGAGTCGCCCTTTAATTATGATATAGAGTACATAGAAATTTAATATATAAAAGAAAGGAAAAAAAAAAAAGAACTACACGAATACGTAAATACTATAACCAGTAATCGATGTCTACTATTGTCTACATTTGAATTATTATATTTCCATTTATTTTATATCGTTTTCATTTTTTCACTATAATTATATATCTCCAAATTAAACTTGTACTTCGTTACCTTCTTCTTCAATATCATCTTCGTTAGCCTTTGCTTCTTGAGCAGCTGCATTTTTGGCTACCAATTCAATAATTCTTCTAATTATTGGTAAACTCAACCAAGCTGGTACATACGCTTCAACTCTTGAAAATGGTCTTAAATTGACAGTTCTAAATGGATCGTCAAAGTGGCCATCAGTTGAAACCATTTCAAATAAGTCATCATTATTACCACTATCACTTTCTTTAACTCTATCTGCTACTGCTTGTAAGACTTCAGGAGCAATTGGAGTTTCATAATCAGCAATATAATATTGACTGATCAATTTTTGAATTTGAATTGGTTTTAATGCATAACAAATTTCGTATATAATATTGATATCATCTGGGGTACCTTTCCTCAATTGAAGTAATTTGGCTGCTTGTAATAAATGACTTAAATATGATGAACCTTCTTGAATTTCATGTCCTTTACACCATTCTTCAAATCTAGTCACATTATAATTCAATTGTAACCCTCTCTTCCAACTTAAAAAGTTTCTTCTCATAATCAAATCATTGAAACATAATGCATCAACAAATCTTAATAATTCTACAATAACATCATTCATAACTTCATGTTCAATGAAATATGATTTCATTGACCAGTAAACGGAATTAAAGAAACTCAAAATATCATCCATTTTATATTGAACACCTTGTGAGAAAACTTTAGCCAAGAATGGTGAAGCTTCTGGTGCCATGAAACCTGGTAAAGATTGAGATAAAACAACAGCTGAAACTGCTTTTCTTTCCAATTCTTTTTCCATTTTCTTCATCCACATATTATAAATGTTGTACAGTAACAGTTCAAAGTCTTCTTTAACAACTGCAACTAATTTTAAGTATTCATCAAATTCTTCTTCACTCATTTCATGAGAAAGAGTGTCATTGGCGATAATGGTTTGTTGAGCGTACAGAACAAAAGAATATAATTCATGGGTATTAGATAACCAGAAAGCACCATTTGGAATTACATCATCATCCTTTAAGTTAGCAACCATTTGTTGAATGGCAGCTAATACTTCTCCCAAGAAATCTTCACTTTCTTTGGTAAGACCCAATCTCCACATATCACTTAAAATAATAATAATGATACGAGATGGGAAGAGAACTTCTTTTCTGGTTAAATCGGCAGCGACACCAGATGGTGGGATTTTCAAGCCCTTAAGTAAACCTTCAACAATTTCACGATGTAATTGACGAGAATCTCTTAACAAACGGAATAATTCATCATTGATATCATCAATATTAGGTTCTTCATCCTTGGAAACTGCAATAACTGAAACTGGACGATTGTTTTCAAAGTTATTGTGATTGTTATATGACATGACTGAAGAATAACGGTTGTTACTCTTAGATATATTTCTGGTCTTTGGATTAACCAATTGACTAGCATTGGCTACCTTAAGAGCAGAAATTTCTGATTTGAGTTCTTCAATATGACTCTTTAAATCGACTTCGATAGTATCACGTTTAACCAAGTCACTCTTGTAATTATTCAATTCTTCAATATTCTTGGCAACATCAGCCTTCAAATCAGCTTGTTCCTTAATTAATACCTCAATTCTCTTTTCAGCTGCAACGTATTCGGCTTTAATGGTTTCCAATTCTTTGTTCAAGTTAGTAACTTCTGCAAGGTGACCTTCATTTTGAGAGTCAAATTTTTCATTGAACTCTATTTCACGAAGCTTCAATGTTTCATGAGCGCTAGAAGATTGTTCCAAAAGTTCTCTCAAATTAGAGATTTCTACAATCATCTTCTTATTTTCTTGGATCTTGGAAGTTAAAGATTGAGTCAATTCAATAACCTTATTTTCCAATTTATAAGAAACTTCTTTAAGATGATTCACAGATTTAGCTTCTTCCTTAAGAACACCCAATTCCTTGTAAGCCAACTTTCTTCTGAAAGCTGATTGAATAACAACAGTCGCCTTCTTGTCTTTTTGGAAACTTCTTCTGTCTTGTAAACCTCTCCAAGATTTTTGAAGTACAACTGCAGATTTTTCAGTTCTCAACTTAACAAATTCACGTCTAGTATGTAAACCCTTGATATGTCTTTGTAAAGTAGTTACCAGTTCTATAGTATCCTTGAATTGTCTTCTTGCCAAATAACCTCTGATTAAGATTTGAATCTTGGTTGCAGCATGTTCTTCCATTTCTTGTTTGATTCTTAATCTAGTTAAGAAACCAAGAACAAGAGATTGCAATTTAATATGAGATTCTCTGATTTCCAAGTATCTTTTACGATAAACAATTTTACGGATATTCTTTTGAATCATTACAGCGCTTTGGTATAATTTATCGGAACGAAGCTTTTCCAAATGGGCAAGCATACCGGCCTTGAAGAAAATCTTGGTATTACCTAATTGATAAGTGGCCTTATTTTCAAGGGTTTGTGATAAGATTTTGTTACAAAGATCACTTACTTTTTCTTGAGTTGGTTCACCTTTACTCATTATTGGGACCCAAGTTTCAGCTGGAACTAAGATGTGATATCTGTCAGCAAACTCAATGTACGACCATCTTGAAGGGAAACCGGCACAAGAGATACGAATAGTTTCCAAAACACCACAAGCTCTTAATTGCGATAAGACCATTAATGAATCAAACTCCCAAGCTTTCTTTTGCTCGTTTGGTTTGATACAACGAATATAATGAACATTAGTAGAATCGATAGTCTTCATCAACTCAATTAAAGAATTTTTAAACATAGAACCTAAAGTTGGTTTTCTATTCATGGTACGAGCCTTCAGGGCTGGTTGTTTTGCTTCCAATGCCGCAGTATTCTTATCAATAATAGAAAGAACACTTTGCATTAATTCACTACTAGAGTTTTTCAAAACTTCCAAATGACCTTCACCAACAGTATCTCTATTCTTTTCAATGAAGCCTTCAATATCATAAGTGACATCCAATGCATAATGGCTAACCACGAATTTAGTTTGACCAAATCTTGGCTTCTTGAAAACTTTATTAGTAGGAGCTTTATCTAAAGATTGATACATTTTTTCAACCCAAGATTCATCATTACCTGAAGGAAGTCTTGATTCTTCGTCCAAGAGGGAAAGGATACCCATTTTACTTTCAATTAAATCAATACATGGCTGATTATCAGCGAAATCAATGAAAGACCATTCAATTTCTTCACGAATATATTCTTCTTGTTCTAATTTGAAAACATGTTGATTGAATTCTTGTTGTAATTTTTCATTAGCATAATTAATACAGAATTGTTCAAAAGAATTCTTTTCGAAATGTTCAAAACCATAAATATCAAGGACCCCAATGAATGACTTGATTTTAGCTTCAACTTCAGGAGGACATAAATCAGCGTTGACAAAGTCAACAAGCCAATCGAAAAGGGCACTATAAATATATTTAGCAAAAGAATCCCTAGCAACAATTGCTTGTTTATGATTCAAATTACTAACAATTTTTTCTGATCTTGTGGTGATTTGTTTCTTAACACACCATTTAGCAAAACTAACATTATCAATACCTAATAATTCACAAGCTTTCACTAAACTTGGTTCATCAGAAGATAAATGAGCATCATTCTTGGTTGGGGCAATATCAATATTACCTAAATGAAGTAAAGCAGCTAAAATCTTATATATTTCATGTTGTTGCTTTGAATCAATACCAATTAAAGATAAAGCTTCTTTAGTATCATTAAATTCTTTAGCATCATCCAAACCTTCAATTTTAGGCATACCACCCTGGTTGGTATATTTAAAATCTTCAGCAGAAGTAATACCTAAATCAGTTTTTTCATCATCAGACATACCAGCCAATATTTGATAAAAAATATGATAATTTCTTTCAGTAGTTGGTTGAAATACTAAACGAGATCTTTCTAAAAGGTAAGTTCTTATTCTGGCACCAATAATAGAAGTTTCATTATCAAATAAGATTTCTAAATATTTACCAAAACGAGAAGAATTATCATTTCTTGTAGTTTTAGCATTACCGAAAGCTTCCATAATTGGATTAGTAGCCAAAATTTGCTTTTCAACGTCACTCATATCAGAAACATGATCAGCACCCATATTAAGTTCCTTGGAATCAGCGTTTTCTTCAACGGAAGCAAAATATCTCATAATATATTTAGCACTAACGGTTTTACCAGCACCAGATTCACCACTCACAACAATTGTTTGATTTTCATTATCTCTTTTCATACAACTATAAGCATCTTCTGCAATAGCAAATAAATGAGGTTCTGAATCTTCTCTTCTTTTTCCAGCATAAGCTTGGATTATATCTTGGGTATATAATTGATCAATTCTTTGGAAAGGATTGGTAGCAATAAGAACTATACCTGAATAAGTATAAATGTTTAATTGTGAATAACGTAATTTAATCGCGTGTAAGACAGCTGGTTCATTTAAATAAGATAAACTTGTTAAATCTTCAGCTGCTTCTAAGATTGGTGGGTTTCTTAAAGGAGGCAATTTATCGTTATCTTCACTTAAATCATTGGATTCAACTTTGAAAACAATCGATGAATCATTTTCTGATGTTAATTCCAATAAATATTTATCCCCTTCTTTTGAATTCTTACTAACAGTGGCACCAATCCAACCTAATTCTTTATCTGGATACCAACATTTGGTACCAACTTCATACAAAGACGTCATGGCCGGTTTAGATGATAGTTAATCAATAAAACAACACCCACTGATATCAAACTACAAAGTTTCTTCTAAAAAGGATTGTCAGGTTTAATCCAAAAAAAAAAAAAAACAACTTATTGAAGCAGTAACTTTTAGTTTCAACAAAAAAAAAAGTGTGTGTGCCCTTTTTTGATCAAGAGAGCTTAGTAAAATTGGCGGTCTGTTACTATTTTTTTAATTTTTTTTTTTTTGATTTAGGATTTTGTTGTAAAAGTACGCTGTTTGTGCACTTTCTCTGTTGTCCTTTTCAAAAAAAAACCCTCGACGTGTAAACATACAAACCAATACATTCAATAGAGATCAGGGAGAAAAATAAAAATACAACAACAAAGTAAATAATACGTCTCTGATTTTGTAAAATGCAAGTGGAGAAATATGCTATCCTCTCACTTATCGCTCCTTGCCACCAGTAGAAAAAAAAATTTTTAGAGCTAAAAAAAAAAAAGAATAAACGAGGAAGGCGAACCACGTAAAAATTATATGGGAAAGGCAATAAACAGAAAAAATAAAACGTAAAAAAAGAAAACATTCATGAATTTGAAAAAGTAAAACACCATTTTATTGAAAGAACGTGAAAAAATGTATAACAATATGGTTTTTGGGGCAGTGGAGTGGAGTAACGATCCAAACACAAAAACCAGAAAAAGAAAAAGAATAACCACAATTTATGAATACACAGTAGAACATTTCAATTGGCTTTCTTTTCTTTGTTAACGTGAGGTTGACACGTAATGTGAAGCGTACGTACCCTCACATGGAGAGAATTGATAGAGTAAAACAAAACCGCATATATAGAATTAAAAAAAAAAAAATTACTTTTGTAAGAACAGCATGGAATGCTGAAGGAACAAAAATGAAATAACTTAAATCAATTAATTAATTAAAACGTCTTTATTGCATGTTCGTATCATTTTCATTTCAGCCAATAAAGACACGTAACACGTAGATACTATAAGTAGATATAAGAATTAGATACACCACTGGTGATTATAATTTGAAGAAAAACTTGACATTTCAGATCTTCTCTTCCACTTATCTTTCACTACTCTCCCTTTCCATTACTCAAACGCTGGTTGATTATACCATTTTCCTCCCTGCCTAAATTTATTGCCGCAGCGGTGAAATCGAACCGAACTACATGCTACATATGTAATTAGTAGAAAATATATATCCCCTATTTGCCCACAAAGCAACAATATACTCAGTTCAGTAAGTATTCCACTTGGCATATATAATGAAATTTAACTACTATGATACCTCCATTGCTTCTAAAATTTATTCAGTCAACTACGTTGTCAATAAGACAAGACAATATTTTTACAAAAAAGAAATAAATATATATATATGATAATATTCTCTTGATTTTTTTGAAATAGTATTCCAACCCTAAACGGATCAAAGAAGTTTCCGAAACACTCATCAAACATAAATGTAATCAATAAAAATATTTTTACTTTTCATGGAGCATGAATTATGTTTACGCTTGAAGCTGAATTATCCTTTCCTAAACTGCTCATTTGGTTTACTTGAGCCATATCTCATGTATTTTAGGTCGTTTGAAGTCAGTTTCACTTGATATTAACCGGAGTGCTATTGGCTTCCGCCGGTGTGCTCTCTCGTCTAACTGACGCAAGTATACTCTTTTTCGCTTTCTTTCTCTTCCCACCAATCGATCAGTTACGCGTTTACAGATCAATTGCAGATTATGCGCGTCTCACTACACGCTTTTTCCTACAGTGCTTAAACGATTTGATTGTTAGCTTATTCCCTTTGGGGCACAGTCTGTATATTTAATATTCTGTTACTACTGGCGACTACACAGGATCTCCAACTCTCTTTACACAATTACACATTCCTGGATCACGTGATATAATATTATATATATATAAACGCTTTACAATTTAGCCTGCTTGGCGTCCTTAAATTTAGGCAAAGAAAGACTCTCGTAGACCAGATTGAAAAGATTATCAGTTGGAAATACATTTCCTAATAATCCTCTTGTATCCAAATATGATTCATTCAATTGATCGATAGAAGTAACCCCCAATAATCTCATATTCATGACCATTTCATCAATAAGAATAGAAATAAGTTTCTTAATACCTTCTTCTCCATAAGTAGACATGGCATATAATACTGGACGACCTAATCCGACCCCTTTAGCTCCTAAACAAATAGCCTTTAAAATATCTGTAGCTCTACGAACACCACCATCGACAAAGACTTCAAATTTAGTCAAATCAACCCCTTTAGATCTCAATACTGGCATGGTTTCAGCCAAAATTTCAATTGGAGCCCGGGAAAATTCCAATTGTCTACCACCGTGATTTGAAATTACAATTCCATCTACTTTATGTTCAGCAGCCAAAACTGCATCTTCAACTGTAAGAATACCTTTCAAAATAATAGGCATTTTGGTAATACTTCTGAACCAAGCGATATCTTTCCAGTTCAAACTAGTGTCAATAAAAGAACTAATGGCTCTTGCTGCACCTTGACTTCTATCCACATCATCACCTTCTCCTTGAACATGAGACACGTCTTCAATATTTTTCAGTCTCATATCCTTTTCTCTTCGACCTAACTGTGGAGCATCCACGGTAATGAACAAACCTTTAATACCTCTCTTTTCAGCGTGTTGGACTATTTGTTTACATATTTCTCTATCAGAGTTAACATAAAGTTGAAGCCATTGTGTTTGACGATCAGTAGCGGCATCTACAATCTCATCAAATGAACATGAAGCTAAAGTAGGAATCATTTGAATGATATTACCTTTATCTGCTGCATTTGTAATGACAACTTCACCTTCAGGGTGTCCCAATTTACCCAATGCTGTAGCAGTGAAATAAAATGGAGCGGCACAGTCTGTTCCCAACATTTTAGTACTAGTATCAACTTTGGAGACATCAACCAAGACCCTTGGCTTGAAAAAAATCTTATGATAGGACAAATGGTTTGAACGAAGAGTAATTTCATCGTCACAACCTGAAGAATAGTATCCCCAAGCAGTCTTCTCCATTGTATGACGAGCCACAAATTCAAAATCATTTAAGTTATAGATCTGCGATAAATCTGGTTTTCTTTTAATCATTTGCTTACGTTTGACATCTTCTTCATCATCATCAGAGTCATAATCGTCATCATCGTCATCATTGTCACCACTTTTAGCGTCAGCAGCTTGAGCAACAGTATTTTTTGGTTCAATTGGTAACATTTCTTCTTGTTCATCATATTCTACATCATATTCATCAACAACTTTAGCAGAAGAAGACGTAACTGGAGCAGCATTTCTGTTTTTTGGAGTTTCTTGTGGTTTACTTTGCTTTTTTTTACTTTTGGAGTTTGGAAGTTCTCCTTCTACAGGGCCCATGTGGAACTTCTGGTTTAAATATTTAGTTAAAGTGTCACCTGGATGAATTGGATCAAATGCCTTAGTGGCATCCTTACCAGCATATTTCAAAATAATAGCCGAACCCCCTGGGTGTTCATTTAAAAAGTCTGTAACGTCATATGCCTTACCATGGACAACTACCCAACAATCATCTTTGGTGTTGTGCTTTGTAACTTCACTAGCTTGGACCATGTTTTAATTTATATGTGTGAATCAAAATATAGATATATATATATAAAGAGTACAACTATTTCGAAATGATAAAAAATTATTAAATATCTTAGCTCTTTCAATTTAAAATCTTATGAGGGGCAAGACCAATCCTATATAACCCTAGTTTTAAACGTCTTGGTAATTTAGAAATCGAATCTGACTCCACCCACAAAAGTCCCCTCCTTTCCCCCACAGTACTGCATAGCTTACTTTCTCCTAATTCCTCATTCGACGGTTGCGCACCTTCACCTTATCGCCATGGTTGCTCCGCATTTTCCTGGTGAGCGGAGTAATGATGCAGATTCCGAGCCATTAGATAATAATAGGGTTTTATGTAGAAAAAGAAATAAAACTATAGAAGAAGCATTTCAGATAAAGAGTAGCGGTAAATATATGATTTGAAGATTTGAAGTTTGAGTTTGGACGATTTGGGGTAAATCAACATGAAACAACCATTTCATTTTCTATAAAAAGCTCCATCGAACTTCTCCTCGAGGCTGAATTATTGAAACTTCATTCCCCCACATCATTACATTATAACTCCAACTTCTAATATTTACTTCTTTCTTGAATATATCTACACTTTTTATAAAGGTTGATTTAGGTAAATTCGTTATTTTTTATTCGTTGCATAGTTAAGTAAGTAAAAAATCAAACACATAACTCACTCTTAAGACATACCCCAGTACTTCTTCATTCCTCTGATGTTGGTTCTAACCAATTCCATACTGGTCATGTTAAACAAGTCATCAATTTCTTCCAAAGTCTTGCCCTTGGTTTCTGGCATAAATAAAATTTGGTAGAAGAAACCAAAGAAGGCAATACCACCATAGAAACCAAGTACTAAACCAGTGTTTGTAAAAGCAGTAGCCATCTTTTCAAAGTTGTAAGTGACAGTAAATGACCATAAGAAAAGGAAAGCAGAACAAATGGCCATACCAATAGTTCTAGTATCAAGAGAGAATGATTCTGAAGGACAAACCCATTGTAAACAAGAGTAACAACCGAAGAAACCCATGTAAAGAATGATACCAGTTAAGTAAGTACCTTCAGCGGCAGCCAAGTTCGTGTCAACTGGAATTAAGTAACCAACACCAACAAAGACTAAACCAATGAAGAAACCAACAATATTTAAACCCCAAGTACGACGACCAAATCTATCCATCCATAAGACAGCTGGTATAGTACCAAGCATTAAAGAACCACCACCGACTAAAGACATGAAGACGGAATTCTTTTGAGAGAAGTTAATCTTTTGCATCAAAGTAGACATGTAGTACATAACAGCGTTAACACCAGTTAATTGACCTAAAGCAACCATCATGACAGCATAAACCAAAGCACGACGGTTTCTTGGAATGAAGACTAAGTCAAACCAAACTTGGTATTTAGTTTCATGCTTCTTTCTTTCAGCTTCCATTTCAGCTGCATGTTTCATTTCTAAGAATTCTAACTTGTTATCTGGGTCATTGATATCTCTTAATCTTTTCCAAACGTTATAAGCTTCACCAATCTTATTTCTGTAAACCAAGTAACGAGGAGATTCTGGCAAGAAGAACATACCAACAAATAAGATAGTAGAGAAAACTAAGGAAGAACCAACCATGTATCTCCAACCACCTTTAGTACTGTAAAAGATAGCAGCAATAGCGTAACCTAACACTTCACCCATGGCAATATTAAATTGATATAATGAAACCAAGTTACCACGCATTTTAGCAGGAACAGATTCAGCGATATAGACACCAACACAACCACCTTCAATACCAACACCTATACCTAAGATAAATCTACCAGCGTATAACATATGATGAGTGTGAGCACCAGCACATAAACCACCACCAATAGTATACCAAATACATGAGATAATAATCGACTTCTTTCTTCCAAAATATTGATTCAATGGGTGCATCATAAGAGAACCAGCAACAGCACCTAAAGGCATCAAACTTGTAATTAAAGATCTTTGATCAGAAGTAACATTTAATGCTTCATTAATACCAATAATAGCACCACTAATAATAGATTGATCTAAACCTGATAATAAACCAGCAGCGGAAGCAAATGCACCCAAAACATAGATCATAGTGGTTTTATTTTCAAAATCTAATTCGAATTCACAAGCCTTAAGTTTTTCTTTGAAAGTCATATTTTTTTTTACATGAGAAGCCATGATTTCGATTTCTTTAATATCTTCACTGATATCAAAGTTGTGACCTAATTCAGTTTGATCAACTTTATCAACACCATCGTATTTCACTTTATCACTGTAGTCATCATTTTTTTCTTCACTGAAAGATGAAGAAGTGTTATCTTTTATTAGATTATCGCTCATTGTTAGAATTGTATATTTATAAGGAATATAGAATGAATCTGAAACAAAATGAAGAAGTCTTCTAGTTTATATATTAATTTTTTATTGGAGTACAATGTTCATCTTTTTCGTTTCCATCACTACTCTCTTATCACATTGCATAAATTATCTAGGTCCAACCTTGCATAAGCCTATGAAATTAAGTTGTTTAAAAAAATTATGGAGAAAAAGATGGGGTTAGTGGGGAAATGAAATCCAAATAGCATATTGATATACGTATACCAACAATAATATTCAAATCTTGCAGCTTTTTATTTTTGGAATTTCTAAGTTAAGTCTTGGAAAGCGAAGCACAATATCTGAAAATACGTAATACAGCAAAGCAAAAGAAAAAAAATTCTCGCATATTCTAAAAAATAATTTGAAAGTGAACTTTAAAAAAAATCTATAATTTTGAAACAACATCGGCAAAAGCTTGGTTTGATATCTGGTATAGAAGTAGAGAAAAGGTATGATGAACCAATGTTATAGAGTCATTTAAATAATTAAAAAAAAAAGTAGTAGAAACTTGACATACTAGTTCTGCTATCTTGATAGTGCTTTCATTTTTGCGGCACTATTCACAAAATTAACGATGGAGAAAAGAATCAATTTGCCGTTCACCTGTCAAAAGAGTTGGAGAATATTACTAGGTCCTGTGAGCAAAAAATAAAATATTATTATTTCACACCCCGGCATATTTTCATCGAATAGAGTTGATGTACTTTGTCATGTAGCTTCTATTGGATAAATACGGATCGCAAGAATTGCCCCCACCCAAGGAAAGCCCTTTTACAAATTACCTACGTAGCTAGTAATAAATAAATAAGTACTTCGATATATTGGCATTAATATATATGTACATGTATATATGAGTGTAAACTAAAATCAGTTCATGTTACACTTCATAAAAAACTGCTGATTTGAATTGTAATAGCGACATGGGATCATGGCAACTCGAAGGTAATCTGTTCCAGATGTTGGCAAATTATTTTTACAATTTTTTTTTTCTCAAAAATCACCTTGCATGAAAATCAAACCGCCATTTCCTAAGAACACTATGGGGAGTCGGTCGCGATACCAATTTAGGAAATAGACTAAAGTCATTAACTTTTACCTAATTCTCGGGGTTTGAGCTTTTGCTTGCATGGAGGAACCTTGCAAAAATAAAAAAAAAAGGAACTTTTAGGGCTGGACTAATACTATGCCAAGCTGTTAAAGGGAAGAACATATACCCATAAGGCGCTAATTCGATAGCTGTCACAATAATATGCCAACAAAATGTAGACCATTGCCCCGAGATATATACCTTTCTCTCCGGTATTGATTCCGTATTGGTATTATTATTCATAATTAACTTGCTGGATTCAAGCTGTGTAAAATTATGTAACCAACACATCAAATTAGAGTTAGGTAAAACGAAGTATATCTTAAAATTAAAATTACAAGATCGTAAAATTGTAAAATTGTAAAATCGTAATGTCGTAAAAACCGAAATTTTACTACACTTAATTTTACAAGATGTCGAAAGTCTTTATTCCATATGGGAAGTAATAGATCATAATAAGGCTGGTCATTTATCTATAGCTCAAAATATTGACGATTCACGTGAAATGGGACCTGTATTTTTAAGGCAAAGCTATTTTGCAGCAAGAAATACACACGCGAGGGGCATCATAATCACACATCATGCAGCTACTGATGAACAAGAGAATTAGGATAAAGGTTCCGTATCTAATACTTATCTGCACATTTCTGCTCTTATGTTGATAATTGTTAAGCTTCTCGACATTCCAAGAAGGTGATTATTACAAGATACGGACATAAATTTTGAAGCAAAACTCTTATTATTCAAACCTTCAAAGAACATATATGTTTTATTGGATTAATTTTAGCTTTAATTGAAGTATGGTTTGAGTTAGCTCCATCGCTCTTCTTGAATCATTGTTTACAGGCGATCGGGCACAATACGGCGAAAGAAAACAAATATAATATAAAATAGGCAGAAACAGAACATGATTTAACTTTATAATCTCTATCCAGAAAGGAACTACTAAAACCCACCAATGAATCGATGAAGTGTTGCAAATAAGTACTACAACGAAGTATTAGCAATCAATGAATATGTGCTTCATTTGAATAACTCTTGCTAGCTTTAGTTAGTCCATGCAATTTCAGTTCAATTTCGATCAACTCTCATAGTGGATGAAGTACTCGAAAATAAATATTTCCCTTGATCAACTGGAATCAACTAGTATAAATGAATTTGAGAGAAATTAGAGATTTGGAGTCAGTTTCAAAAGATTTATTATCACCACCTAGAACTACCCCACCTCGAACTTCTACACCTGGTTTTCTATTACTGTGCTTGCAAAAACCAAGTCACATGAATCAACACGTGATTAATACAAATAATACTTATAATTTTTGTGGAGGAATTAACAACTAGCACAGATCATTGAGATCATCTAAAAATTAGAGATTTTTCTTTAAGATTATTTACCAAACATACAATGGATACAATATTCATTGAAAGGGTTATTTCGCCATATGTATAATATGACTTCAAAGAAACTAAAATGTCTTGTGTTTTGCCTTATTAAAATATCTCGAAATCCCAAGGCTAACCGGAAAAATAAAAATGAACAAGAGGGAAAACCAACTTTTGCACTGAACGGCTGCTACCCGAGGACTTCGGTCCCCTTAAAAAAATTGAAATACTTTTATTGGGTAGAAGGGGTGAAAAGAAAAAATACCCCAATAAAAAATAGAACAAAATAAAACTAAGTTAAAGCATTTATTAGTAACCCCGGAAGTGTAAATATCTTAAAGATCTTGATCATTTTCTCTGTAAGCACTTGCCTTCCTTTTCAGATTACTCCTGTTTAGAATAACAAATTCGAGCCCTAACCCTGACTAATTTAGGTAAATACTGTCTCGAAGGTAAACCACGGACTTTTCATGTGGCCTGTACACAGCCGTTCCCAGATGCCAGACATTTTGATGCCACAGGAAAACAAACAATGGAAATAACGCTGCTAAAATATTTTTATGAACAATATGAGTTCCAGCACAGCCCCAAAACTATTTCTCACTTACGCATTCTCCTACTGGCCATAAAAGCCACTAACCATCGTAATTACCTTACAAAATGAGAGCGAGGTAATGGGTAAGGGTATGCTTTAGACAGGGTAATTGAATTAAAAGTATCACGAGTTAACAATAATAATAATAATTAAAAAAAAAAGAGGGAAACAAAAATCATTGATTTGATATTGGAAGCGGAATAATATTCAAATCTGAGGCATATTTCCCCAATTATCATTCCTACTTTTCGAAAATATTTTTGGATTGACCTCATTGTACATGTAGTCGATCTTTGGGAGGTTCTTATTTATTAATATCGATAAGTTTTGTAGAATTAAGTAAAAATTGTAATACAACACAGTGAACTCCCTCTATGATATTTTTTTGCCTCGTAAGGCTTGATTTATATTGATTTATCAACCCC